>WNHD01008089.1:0-14975 GCA_011057455.1 Ganaspis sp. Gsp50
AATCTGTTAAATTTATTTTTTTCTACATTGAACTTTAATCCTAAATGCATAAAAGTAAATAATTTTAACAAATTTATTGCCTTTATTGTAATTTTTTTTTAATAATTCAACAATGTAAAAAAAACATTTTTTTCATAAAAAAATTAACAGTTTTTACTCTTAAATTTCCAAATTTTCATAAAATTCATTGGCCCGTCGCAACTGAATTTCAGTTCCCGACTGTTTCCCGGTTTTCCCGACTATTCCCGGTTTTATTTTTTTTCCCGGCTATTTCCCAGTTTTCCCGATTTTCCCGGTTAGTAGACACCCTGTTGAAGGAATCAATAATTGAATTATTCAAAGTTTGAAGAATTGACGTTTCGAGTTATTCAAAGTTTTAAGAAGTCAAGAATTGAAGCTTTCAAAGTTTGAAAAATTGAAGAGTTGATGTATTCAAAGTTTGAAGGAATCAAGAAGTGAAGTACTCAAAGTTTGAAGAAATTAACAATTTAAGTATTCAAAGTTTGAAGAAAGCAATAATGGAAATAATCAAAGTTCAAAGGAAATCAAAAATTGAATTATTCAAAGCTTTTAAGAATCAAGAATTAATTCAAAATTTGATTAATTAAAGATTAATTCAAGTATTCAAGATTTGCAGAAATCAAAACTTGAAGTATTCAAGGTTCAAAGGAATGAAACTTTGACGAAATGAAGGCTTAAGAAATTCAAGTTTGGGAAAAATAATAATTCGTGGTACTCAAATTATTTAAAGCAAAATTCAAATAAGATTGAAAATCTAATATCTAAAATCTACAAAGTAGATTAAAAATTGATTATAAAATTTGTTAATGTCGAATAACTTCAAGTACAATGCATTAATATTGTTTATTGTACTAAAAAGTTGAGGCATTGGACTTCTAAAGATCTGTGGTAATTAAGATTTAAGGCATACTAAAAATTGCAATTCGAAAGAAAACGAAAATTGTTGTTTCAAGGATTAAGGCTATAAACGTTTAAGATAATTAAGACATTAGGAATTCAAGCTTCAAACTATTTAAGAACTAATTTACCAATGAATTAAAAATTACTTATGAGTACTAAAGGTCTGATGATTACTAATAAGTACTAAAGATCTGTTAATTACTATAAAAAGCACTAAAGATTTGATGATTACAATAGAAAGAACTAAAGATCTAATTATTACTATAAAAACTACTAAACATCTAATTATTACTATAAAAACTACTAATGATCTGATAATTACTCTTGAGTACCAAAGATCAAATGATTACAAAGAAACACTCTAGCTCCGATGATTATTAAAAACGGATTCTAATGACCTGATGATAATTGGGATAAAAGTAAAATTCTCACCCTTTTATCGATATCACCGTGTTGAAGCTGAACGAATCGCGCTGAGATGGCGGCAATGTAACTTTGTTGATTGCTGAAAGCTACCCTGCCAGCTCCCTTTGGATACTTTAATTCTGGATCTGTATCGATACCGGCGTAACAAACGCCTCCGTACAATCGGTCCATGATCATTGCGAGTTCAACAGCTTTCAAAGGTCGCGGTACTCCGCCAACGAAGACTGTTTTTCGTGGATCGAGTGGCATTGAAGCGTCAAGAACAAAGTCCGCATCGCTCAAACGCCAAGGTCGAATTTGCACTGGCTTGTCCTTGATTGTTGGTGAACTCACGCAAAGGTAAAGTTTGTCGTCGTCCTGAATGCACGCGTCAATCAACTGCTGCACCGAACATTCATCCTGCAATTAAAAAGCCATTTTTTATTCCCCATTGTATAATTATTGCAAAAGTCACTCATCGACTACTCCAGGATTGAAAAATACGCTCCTTTTTCACAAAAAATGGTTTTTTGGATAGGGAATTTTTTTCTATATTTAACAAGAATATTTTATTTATTTATTTTATTTTTTTCATTTATTTTATTTTATTTATTTATCTTTATTTCTTTAATTTTATTTTTAATATGTATACGAAATAAGCCGTATAATTTATTAATTTTTTTTAATTTAGTGTATAAATACTGTTAATTGATAAAAATACTTTTTTATACTGGAAACAATGTTTTTTTGTTTTTTTTTTCTGGAGAAAATAGCCCTTTTTCAAAGGATAAGAATACAATTTTTATTAGTAAAGAATATTTCTTTTGAAATTTATTCTTTCTGAGAGATGAAAAGGAAGATAATTCTTAAATTAAAAATAAATTTCGTTCTTCATTATTTGAATTCTTTTGTCACTAATAGTCTCAAGACAAAGTAACTTTATTACAATTTCAATAATTAAAAATAGTTTGTACCTGGAACAGCAGGAAAGCGTAGCCCTTTGGTGGAAAATAGGATTTACTTTCAGCTTTGTGAGGCCAATCAACGACTAAAGGCCCGAAGCGACGAAAACTGACTGTGATCTCATCTACAAAATACAATTAAAAAATTACTGAAAAATTTAAAATTTTTTTGAATACACAAAAATACATTAATTGGTAAAATAAAAATAGAATAACAATAAAATAAAAATAAAATAACAATAAAATAAAATAACAATAAAATAACAATAAAATAAAATAACAATAAAATAAAATAACAACAGAATAAAAACAAAATAACAATACAATAAAAATAACAATTCAATCAAAATAAAAGTAAAATCAAATAAAAAAAATCAAATAAAAGTAAAATAAAATGAAAATCAAATAATTAAGTATTTTTAAATTAACGTACCTTCGTCAATATCAAAATAAATATTCGTCAAAATCAAATAAAAGTAAAATAAAAGTAAAACAAAATGAAAGGAAAATAAAATAACTAGGTATTTTTGAATTAACGTACCTTCGTCAATATCAGGTGGAAGACCACCGACGAAAACTTTTCTTGAAAATCGTTCGCCGGTTTCGCTACCTTGACTGTGAGGACTGCTTCGGCTTGGAGATGAAAGTGGTGCATTTTGAGGAGCATTCATGCCAACACCCACATTAACACCAACATTAACTGCCTCTAATTGTCCAGTCGGATCGTCTAAAAGAGTACCTCCCTGTTCATCCAGACTTGGGAAGAATGGCGATTTGCCTGAAATTAAAAAAAAGAAACATTCAAAACTAATCTTAAGAATTTTGTAAATTTATTTATTGATAATTTTTGCCATAATTACATTCTCTTTATTATTACACACAAAAAAAGATTTACCTACAACAGCGAAGAGTTTCACCAAAATAAATAAACTTTTATTTGCTTCAGCCAAATTTATAACTATTCTAATGAATCATTTCGCTGTTCCAGTGACAAATTTTTTGCACGTATTATTAATTTTATTCTTATCATTATTTTTATTATTATTCTTAGCATTATTCTTATGATTATTCTTATAATTATTTTTATTATTATTCTTAGCATTATTCTTATTATTATTCTTATAATTATTTTTTTCTTATTCTTATAATTATTTTTATTATTCTTATCATTATTATTATTATTTTTATAATTAGTTTTTTCTTATTCTTATCATTATTTTTATCCTCTTTCTTACTCTTATCCTCTTTCTTATTCTTATTATCATTAATTATTAAATGTACGTTAAAACGAATTCAAAACTTTGAGAGTTTGGTTTACAGTTCATGATCTAATTAAAATTAAACACGTTTATATAATGAAACCAAAGTCTGACTCCCACTCGGAACTGAATGTGATGCTCGTTTATTGGATCGAAGAAGATTTATATTTGCTCGTTTCAATCAACTGTGCAAGCTTACACCCTCGAAAAATTTAACAAAGGGACAAAACACACTCCAAACTGAGGATTTGCCTAATTAAAATGCAAATTTTTAGCATCGAGTGTCGTTATATAAAAAAAAAAACAAACAAATCCCATCGGCAGAGGGATTCCGGAAATGATGAATTTCGAAAATTACATCCGATACGGACTATCCAATTAAAATTGTCAGGGTGTCCTTAACGATCAACCTTTTGATACTAAGAACTCAAAAATTCTTTTTAAAATTCCGAGTAGATTCAATATTTTTTTGCGAGGGTGTAAAAATAATATTTTCATATTTTTTTTATTTATAAATTACTATAATAATATTTTAATTCTGTAATTGTGTTTTTTACATGCTATTGAAAAATAATGTTTTCATTTAAGGGCATGTGAAGAAAAATGACGTTGAGAGTCACGTGACGCGTAATGTAAATTTTTTTCGCTGTTTTACTCTTAAAATAATAAAGATATCGTTATGAAAATTGGTATACATTTATAAAATAACATCAGAATGGTCTGGTATGAATTTATTAAATAATTTTGTTCAAAAGTTGTTTTATAAAATTAGGTGTTAGACTTACTTGATTTTCCAGAATTTTATAAAATAACTTTTGAACAAAATTATTTAATAAATTCATACCAGACCATTCTGATGATATTTTATGAATGTATACCAATTTTCATAACGATATGTTTATTAGGTGAAAATTAAAATAAAGGGCGCCCAAAATAAAATGAGATAAAATCATACTATAAAAGGATTAAGATAAAATACATGATACTGCAAGATGGAAAATAAAATAAATAATAAAAATGTTAGAGATGATGAAGATAATAAAAGAAGACACATTATAAAAAGTAGAAAATTAAATAATACAGATAGTGAATTAAGATAAATGAAAAAAGATAAATAATGAAAGAAGAAAAATAATGAAAGAAGATAGAGAAAAAAGATAAATAATGAAAGACGAAAAATAATGAAAGAAGATAATAAAAGAAGAAAGATAATAAAATAGACAATTCTAATTATAAAAGAAAGGAGTGAGATTTTGACATTTTTATGAATAAAATAGTAATCTCGGGGGTTAGTTTGATATTTTAAGACAAAAGAAACTGAAATTTAATTTCCCCTTTTTGAGATAGTTCTCGTTGCACGTACGCGCAATTGAGATAAGACATGATGCATCGCGTGTAATTAGACGCTCATAGAGATAAGCGGCGGATTAAATTCAGGGGGAAATACCAGGTGGATATCTTGAAGACTTTCAAGGTTAATTTCATCCCCATAAGTTGATACTTTAAATACTATTTAGAAATAGAAAAAAACGTTTTAAAATCTACGTTTAATTTTCTCATTATCTTCATTTCATTATTCTATTATGCATATTTAATTATTGTATTATCCTTATTCTTATAATTTACATTTGAGTTTTCTAACGTCTGTGTATTTACTCATTCTAAAGTCTGCATTTAATTACTCAAATATCTATATCCCATTTTGATTATCAGTATTTAATTATTCCAATATCTATATTTAATTATTCAATTGTTCATATTTAAATATTCTAATGTCTATGTAATAATTCATTACATCGAATATCGATTCATTATCGAATATCTACATATTTTAATGATCCGAATTTACACATTTAATTATCCAAATGTCTGCAAATTTAATTATCCAAATGTCTGCAAATTTAATTATCCGAATATTAATATTTACGGAATTTATTCCGAATATCCACATTCAATCATCGGAGTTGTTTAATTTTCTGAATGTTTGCATTTAATTATCGTTTAATTATTCGAATATCTATATTAAATTATTCGTTATTTTAGCGTTTATTTAATCGCTCCGTTATTTAATTGTCATTTAATCACTAATTTACTTGTTCAATATTATTTAAGCGAACAAAATACCAAGGGAGCGGATGTTTAAAATAAAACTGCATTGTTTAACCCTTTTATTATGAGAAAAAATAAATTTATTACTTGTGCGGTTGTTTTAAAGTCCTTGAAATTTGCACTCCATTAAAGTATTACGATTAGATAAAAAAATAATTGTACCCACGTAATTAAATTGTCAGCAAGCTAACCCTCAATTAAATTTGAAAAATTTATGCCCCCGAGGAAAAGCTTTATCGAGATTTATAGTCTATGATAAGAAGTTTATTTTTAAACTGCACAATAAAAACTAAATTCTAAATTTGCAAATTGCAACACATCTGCATATTCGCTGATCCGAACGTAATTTTATTTGTCGGATTAATTTTTTTCAAACATTTGAACACGAAATATAATATTTGCAATCATATATTAAAATGGATCGATAATAAAAAGTTCAAAACAGTAAAAGTACTTTTTGTTTACTTTTTGTAAACATATTTATGTAAAAGAAACACAATAAAACAATTTCATCAGAAAATTTGATGGGACAAACTCACTATAACGTTTTCTGATGATAAGCCTCGCTCTTCGAACGGAAGTTGCCATTTCTTTTCAAAAAATACTAAAAATCTTTTATCAGCACAAATACTTTAACTAATAAATAAAGATCTTATTCAATAGTGTATGATTCTTCAAAAAAAGTTAGATTTTTTGACGTTAAACTACAAGCTAAAATTGACTATCAAGAAATGATGCTTTGATGTAAAACAAAAGTAAGTCAAAATTGGTTTTTTTTTGTTTCCGAAAAACAAAAAACAGCTATATTTTAAGATTTTTCAACAATGCTTTTCACACATTCGAATAGAGAGCAAAACCGTTAATAATAAATTGTCAAAAATAAATTGAACTCTACTATATCTTCTATCGAATAATTCTCAATGTTTTAGAAAAGTTTTTTTTCCAAAAATTTGCAAACTTACACTCTCTTCTATTATAATTTTTTAATTATTACAAGGGAAGTAAAAATTTAATATTGATTAATAATAAATCTTAATTCGGGTAAATAATTAATTGATAATAAATCTTAATTCGGATAAATAATTAATTGATGATAAATCTTAATTCGGGTAAATAATTAATTGATAATAAATCTTAATTCGGATAAATAATTAATTGATGATAAATCTCAATTCGGATAAATAATTAATTGATAATAAATATTAATTCATATAAATAATTAATTGACAATAAATCTTAATTCATATAAATAATTAATTGATAATAATTATTAATTTAATTATTATTATTATTTATAATTATTTTATTTAATTCGGATTTAGCAAACAAAAAGGTGTAAAACGAAAAAAAGAAGAGTAAAATTACAATTACATTCTTTAAAAACAAAATTGATAGCCTTTTTAAACAAGGACCAAAAATCAAAACGTTCAACTGTTAAAAAATTGAAAAAAAGCGAGACGAAAATAAATGATAATAAAATTAAATATTGACTAGAAATAACAGAAAAGATAAGTTTAGTTTTTTGTGTTTCAAGTTTTTGATATTTTTATAATTAAAGATAAACCATACCTATACAACACCAACAGGGACTTCGATATCCATAAACAGCCATCATTTTGAAAGAGTATAAAATAATCACAAAATTTGCAAGAAAGAATAAAAAATTTCTTGTTAACACGATTAAAAGGAAGAATAAATTTTTAAAAATTTGAGCGCTATGGTAAAAAATACACAAGTTCGGTGCACACGTGACTATAGCGTTTTACAGATGGGTCTGTCACCACCTCTTCCGTCAAAGGTCAGTGAGAAACTAATAAAATTCCCGTCCCGTCCCTTGAATAACTAATGGAACTATAGAACTATAGTATAGGTTTGGGTTGCTTTCGAACCTTTGAACGCCTCAATAATCTCTGGTGTTAAACGTTTGAACTATAGTATCTTTTTACGTTGACCTATACTACTGATTTCCCGAAAAATGTAGACGTTAGGGATCAATGGCCTTTCCAGGAATTTCAGTTCCTTGAATTCAGTTCCTTTTCAGCGAACTTTGTCTCGTTTGTTGAAAAATCCGGTACTTTTTACATTTAATTTTCTCGGGTTTTATAGAATTATTTTTGTTAAAGAATAATAATTGTTTTTCGCGAATAAATCCTCAGGCTTTATTACTTTCTGACTAGTTCTAGTAGTAAGAAACGTTCACTGACAAACTTGGGAGAGAATTTTTAAAATTATATTGACTATGGTTTTTTGGCTTATGTAAATATAATGAAGCGTTTCTTAAAATTCTGTTGATTATAATTTTTTAGTTAATAAAACTATAATTAATTGTAAGTTAATGTATCGTAATTTAATGTATCGTAATTTAATGTATCGTAATTTATATTAGTAGACGATTTTTTGGTAATTCTAATGAAGAAACCCAGTAAAAAAAGATTTATTGGAACTCTGCGATTAGTGATTGGAACTTAGCAAGTTCCAATTATGGAAGTGCTATTTCTGCAATTGGAACTAGAAGTTTCAATAAACGTTATGCATTTTAACTTAAAAATGACAGAAATAACAATTTTAACAGCATAAAAATGTAATATGCAAGTAATATTTTTTATAACAATACCTAAAGAAAGATTAGAAATGAATTTATTATTGAGAAACGAAATGCAAATAATAAAATTGAGTTCACAATTTTAGGTTAGAAGAAAAAGGAAGACTAAAAGGAAAAAAAGAATAAACAGGAAAAAAGAATAAACAGTAAAAAAAGACTAATCAAAAAAGAAAGAATACAAAGAAAAGAATAAATAAACAGAAAAGAAAGACTGAACAAAAAGAAAGAGTAAACACCAAATAAAGACTAAATAAAGATGATAAGGATAAAAGGATAAGAAAGGATAAAAAGAAAAGAAAGAATAAGTATATAGAGAGGAAAGAATAAAATCGAAAATCGTCACGATTACAATGCTTCCTCTATAAGGAAGCAAAAAGAAACAAAATAATAAAAAAATAAAGAATGGAAGAAAAAAAAGAATGAAGAAAGATAGAATAAAAAAAAAGAAGGAATAAAAAGAAAAAAAAGAAAGTAAAAAGAAAAAAGAAAAAAGAGAATAAAAAGATAGAAAGTAAAAAGAAGTTCATTTTGTAATAAAAGTAGTTCATTGAAGTGATTTCTTATTTATTTATTTGACAAAGGAATATATACACAAAAGTTTTTCTGTGAAATTTAATTGAATTTGATTTAATTTGAAATCTTATTACTTGCGAAATATAATTCTATTTAGGATTTCAACATTACAAACTAAATGGAATTACTATGATGACCAAAAAAGAACACAATTTGTGTTAAAAATTAAACGCACAATCACACTGAAAAAAAATTTATTTGATTCAAATAACCATTTACTTGTCTATTGTCAAATAAATATTTATTTGAATCCGGTAATTATTATTTGAGTCCAATAAACAATATTTGATTTAAATATATATTTAATAATATATATTTAATATTATAATATATATTTAATAATTGATGCAAATGCCATTTATTCGATTCAAATAATAATTACTTGGTTCAAATAAATGTTTATTTGATAATAGACAAGTAAATGGTTGTTTGAATCAAATAAATTCTTTTTTCAGTGGCATGAATTGAATTACAATTCAGTGAACTATAAATTAATTATTGTTCAAATAGTATTAATTTAAATATAATGAAATGACAAATCATAATTTCATTGTGATTAAATCATAATTTCATTGTGATTAAATTATAATTACATTGTGATTAAATTATAGTTCCATTGTGATTAAATTATAATTATATTATCATTCAATTATGTTTCCATTATAAATCAGTTATAATTGCATTATAATTCCATTGTGATTCAATTATTTAATACAATCCTATTATAATTCAATTATACATATATTACGTTAATTACATATTTAAAACAAATTACAACTGAATTAATATTTAAACAATCTTTTGAAGTTCTGATTAGGAATTATATCAAAATTAACACAATTTAAGAGTTATTTAAATTATCGATATAGATTTTTTAACTATCGAAATAGATCTTTAATTATTGAAAAAGTTCTTTAATTATTGAAAAATCCCTATTTAATTATTGAAAAGGTCTTTCAATGATTTATGAGTCCTTGAATGATTTCAAAAAGTTCTCAAAAGATTAGAAAACGCTTTGAACAATGAAAAAGTCCTGAAATTTTTAAAAAATGTTAAGAAATGATTAAGTCTTTAAATCATTGAAACATTTTTTAAATCATGAAAAATTTTCAAGAAACGATTAAAAAAATCTTTAAATCGCTAAAACAGTTTTGATATCATGAAAAAATGCCAAGAGACGATTAAGAAAGTATTTAAATCATTAAAATAGTTTTGAAATCATTGAATAATTAAATAATTAATTTTGATATCATTAATACAGTTTATAATTCATTAATACAATTTATAATTCATTAATACAATTTATAATCCATTAATACAATTTATAATTCATTAATACAATTTATAATCCATTAATACAATTTATAATTCATTAATACAATTTATAATTCATTAATACAATTTATAATTCATTATAAATTATAATTACAATTTTTCAATAAAACTTTTAATTATTTAAAACAGTATTAAAATCCTTGAAACAGTTTTAAATCCCCAAAATACGACTGATTAAAAAGTATTTATATTTCTAAAAAAAGGTATTTAATAATTCAAAAACCCTTCGTTTGTAAATTTCTGAAAAGTGTATAAGTGACGTCTAGAATTGCGCTCGGCGCGATATTAACTGAAGGACGAATCTCTTGATTTTTCGTATATCTTTTTATATTAACTTGGTTTCATCTCGTGCTCGTTGGGAGGTCGGATTAAGTTGGTCTTTTCCGACAATTTCATCTTTACCTCTCTTCTCCGCTAAGAAATTTGCATAATAAAAAATCACTTCCGCCCCTCTTGCAATCAGAGTCTCTGGCCTAAGGGATTGTTCTTGTACGGTGTATAGACATAAGGCGATATACATAACGCTGCTTGAATCGTCAGGAAAAGAAGAGAGGAAAATGACGCGACGGAGACGTCGACGATGATGATGATACGGCGCATTCACTTTGATTGCCAGAAGAGGGTAAAAGGACTCAAATGTCTATATAGCTGAGTAAGCCAAGAATGTCGCATTTATCTCACAGCAAGTCGTTACATTTCTTTCATTTTCTCACCGAATTGAAACTTTATTTTTCCCCCTCATTCAAAATAACAATTTCCTAACGCACTAGTTTCTTATGCAAAATCAAGAAGAAACATAAAACTGCGAGAAAGAGTATTCTAACTTGATTTAATGTAGTTTCCAAATTATCTATTTCACCCCTCTATTTGTGGATAACAATAAATAATGCTTATGTTCTGAATTCTGCGAGAATTTGGTATTTTCAGTTTTTTGGAATTTTGCTTTTTTAATATGATCAAAGAAAGAAACAAATTTTAGTTTGATTAAAATTAAATGGAATTGGTTTAAAATTAAATAGAAACCACTGGAATAAGATTAAATAGAAATCACTGGAATAAATAAAAAACTAAAATACTAATAAATAGAAACCACTTGAATAAAAATAAATAGAAACCATTGAAATAAAATAAATTAAAAAGAAACCACTGGAATAAAATGAAATAGAAACCACTGGATTGAAATTAAACAGGATTGATTCCGGATTAAAAACAATTTACTTGAAATCAGTTTATTAAAATCGAATTATAATCGTTCGATTACAATTGATACGAATGGAAAAGATTGGCTAAAAATTTTGGTCACGATTCGCAATATAGTGCCAAAATCGCGTGACAAAATCGTGTCTATTGCAGCAATAGATTTGATGAAAAATAACAAAAAAGGAAGAGACTATACAAAACAAAAAGTAAGAGTTTGGTAGATAGTTGGAGTTTTATATGAAAAACATATGCTTTTTTTATTGAGCATTGTTATTAAAAAAATCAGCGAGTCTTCACTTTATCAGCTTTAATTTTGAAAGCGATATTTTAGAGTCGACTAAATATTATATCAAATGAATGAAGCATACTTTTGACGTATTCGCGTGTTATAAATTCAGCCGCATGTCTCTCCTGTGAATATTTGACGATTCGAGTAACTCAAGTTCATAGAATGTTAATTCTCGAAAAAAATCCTCTGGACGAATTTCCGTGGAAGTGCAATTTTCAGAATTCAGTGAAATAGAAATATGTGCACAGTAATTTATATATTTGGTTCACTTGACTTAAGACTGAATTCTGCGATACCCTATTTTTCGTTAAAACGTTCCATTAAAATGAATTCAGTCGAAAGTAAAATTAACTCGGCTTTGTAATTAATTACAAACGTAATACGAAAAAAAGCTGCAAAAAGTAAAACGACTTTTTATAAAAGAATACATTTTTCTCGAAAGAATACGTCTTTCTTAAAAAGCAAAATATGTATGCATATTTTGCTTTATTTACAGTGTATACACTGTAAAAGCAAGTGTCTCAATTTAAGATGTTTTGTCCTCACTTTTGAAACGTTTAACGTCAAAAAATACGTCAAACGTTTCAAAAGTGAGGACAAAACATCTTAAATTGAGACACTTCCCGTGTAGAAAAATTTCGTGGCGCTAGCTAGCAGCGCTAGATACATGGTAATTTTGCATAAATCTCGCGCTGCTAGCTAGCGCCACGAAATTTTTCTACAGTTTTCTTGAAAGTATCAACTTGATACCGCAAAAAGTATCATCTTGATACCAAAAAGTTATTAACTTGATACCAAATAGTATTAAATTGATACCAAAAAGTTGTTAACTTGATACCAAAAAGTTGTTAACTTGATACCAAATAGTATTAAATTGATCACAAAAAGTATTAAATTGATCACAAAAAGTAACAAATTGATCACAAAATCTTCATCAATTTGGTATTTTTGATATATAAATTTGATACTTTCAAGTATATTGTGTTATATAAAGTTATTTTCCCTTTTACGTGAAAATTGAAAAGGAATTATCGTAATTTTTGCATTAGTTGAATAAAATGATGAAACTTTGAATTAGTTAAATACGATAATTCGTAATGGAGACAGAAATGTGAAAAAAGAACAAAACACTTTTGAGTTTATTATATATGTATATATATGTAAGTTGATTGTCCAATAGTACAATTGAGAGAGAGTTTCCCGGAATAGAGTACAGATGCTTAATTAGAGACATTTATCAACGACAAGAGATTCTCGTGTAATTAATGCCGAATACTTGGAACATGTATAGTTCATATTAATCTTCAATTACAACGGCTGAGAGGGTTTATAAAGGACACGTATTTCATTATCAGCGGTAAGCAATTGTAAGCAATATTAAGGCAACTTTACAATAGCCTGGTATGGAGAAGGAATCGCTCAATTTCATGGATAGTGACACAGTGTCATTAACTCAAGAAGCGTGCACGATATCACATCAAATATAGGTACAAGAAACAACTCAGCAGGAAGTTGTTGATAAAGGTGCAAAATAGCGAGCAAGTTTGTTTTATGATAAAAAAGAGAAAAATTCACGATAGCTACGAAAAGTAGGACACGTTAACAAGCGCAAGATACACAGTAATGTTCCATAAACAGGTTCTAATTTCTGCTGATAGACATCATCGTAATGTAATCAGAAAGTTGCAATTTGAAATGTGGAAAGGAAAAGACCTTTCTTCACTATGGAGCTTTGGGTTCTTTACCAAATTTCTTTAGGTATACCAAACTTCTTTCTTTTCTTCAAAAATAGGACAATCTTGAGAACGAAAATCAAAAGTACAAACACAAAAATCGAAAGTGCGAAAATACAAGAATCGAAAGTGCGAAAATGTAGAATGCAAAAATAAAAAAACCAAGAGTATAATAAGATACAAAAACCAAGAGTATAAAGATACACAAACCAAGAGTATGAAGATATAAAAACCAAGAGTATAAAGATATAAAAACCAAGAGTATAAAGATATAAAAACCAAGAGTATAAAGATACAAAAAGCAAGAATACGAAAATACGAAAAAATAAAAGTACAAGAAAAGAAGCGATAATTAAAATCATTCAATTGATGAAAAGCTTGATTAATAAAATGAAATTGATAAAGTTATCAAATGAACAAGACATTAGGGAGAATAATGAGTCGGAACTATCTAAACCGATTAATCTGGGAATTCAAACCCTGTGGTCATCTTCTAAACCTGATTTCCCATCAATCAGATCTGAGAGGGCACTTCAGTGATGCGAATTGCACTCCAGCATAGACATCTTGGTTGAGCTGTACTCATCAAAGTTAAGACCTCGCTTCAGACAAAAATACCACTTGATGGCAGACTACAACTCTGAGAGTGCATTCCACTAGGGGATGAATAAGCCTTTATTTCAGGAAATATATCAGATGCTGACTAATGTTTTTTAATCAATGTAAAACAATAACAGATTGCTACAATTTACAAACAACTCAAAATCATTGTGAAATTAATTTTACCTTGGTCACTATGACATTCGAAGAATTCCAAAACTAATTACGTAAATGTTTTTTAAATTTTAAATTCTTTTTATTTAACTTATAAATTTTATTTAACTTACTAAATTCGAATTTTAGTTATAGCTATTTCACATTCTAATTGGTCCAATTTCGTTAATTTTGAGTTATTGAATTAGAACGATTTTAATATATTTCAATACTGAATTGATGCAATTTTTGTGAGTTTAAATTAGAATCAATTGAGTTTCAGTAGATTCAAATTTTGATCGTTTAATCAATTTCTAGCAAATGCATATTTTGAACGTTTGTGTACTTCCGCATGAAAAGGGCCCACTTTGTCGGTTTTATTTTACTGTATTCGGAATTTTATAAAAAAATTCAAATTTTCGATTTTTTCTTTATTGCTGAAAAACAAAATAGAAAATGTGCTCTTTCGAATCATGTATTTATTATAACTTTGTCGTAATTAAAAACACGTTAAAATCTTATTTTTATTTGTTAATTAACATGGGAGCTAATATAAAACTTGAACTTTAAACTCTTTTTTTTCGAAATTAGTTTTTGACACTTCCAACTTTAAACCCTTTCAACTTGGCGAATTTTTCATCTACAGGGGTCTAAGACCTCTCAAAATGTTCGAAATTTAATCAAGAATGTGCTCATATAGATAAGTTCAATAGTGTCAAAGTGGGCCATTTCCTGCTCTCTAAATCCTGAATTAGTAATTATTTACTAATTCAACAGCGAAAAGTCGTTTACCAATTGAAATAGTAAACATTTACTAATTTTTAGTAAAAAACT
>WNHD01008092.1:0-11716 GCA_011057455.1 Ganaspis sp. Gsp50
AAATTCTAGTCGAATTTACTTTTAATTTTTCGAGCTGTTTGAAAATATCACAAAATTTATAAATTAAAAATTGTACCGCCGGTAGGACTCGATCTCGCGAACCTCAACTTTACAGTCGGACGCTCTAACCACTGCACTACGCAACTTTTCTTGAAAAGAAAGTAATAGATGGCCGTTTTAAGTTATGCGAATTTTATAATTAATATATTGTTTCAAAAATAGAAGAATTATACAACTTCTTGTTAAAAGAATTAAAATGTTTAAATTCTATTTTAAAAATATTTGAATTCTGGGAATAAGAGGATCTTTATAATTACGAAAATTGAATAATTTCCTTCGAAGTTTGGACTTAAAATTTTTTTTACTTAATTTGAAAAACTTTTCACAAACCTAAAAAATTTCAATCGTCCTTTGATATTTTGAAGTTAAAATACATTTTTTACATAGTATTTATAAAAATTTTGATTTCTACTGAACTATTTTTTGATGTACATTGTGCAAAGAACGTTAATTGTCCAGACATAAAACGTTTTTAAAACGTTTTAAAAATTTTCTATTTACGTCCTTAAATCATGATCCATGGGGTCAAGTTTGGGACGTCTTTAAAACGTTCTAAGTACGTTTTTTGTCCAATGTTCCACAAACGTTCTAAAAAATACATTTTTGGAACGTTATTTAAACAAATGTGCTCACTGGAAAGAAATTTTTATCTTTGAAAACCTTTTAATCTTTTTTCAAAATTTTAATTCTTTATTAGTTTCTTTGCAATAACAAAATTTAGCATAGTTTAAAAGAAAAATTAATAAATTAATAAAAATAAAAAATTAATGAAATTTATTTTGATAACCTAAAAATGTTTACTCTAACCAATGAATGTAAATGTAAATTGTTAATTTAAAAATTTGTATTTTTTTAATAACAATCATTTAAACAAATTATATTATTTGGACGTTCTGGAGCTGCGATCAAATTGAAATTTTTGCAGGAAGCATGCAGTGCACTATTGCTTTTAAGATTACACAAGAAAAAAATCTGTATTTTCCATTAAAACCATTGATAATATATTTTCTTGTCTCGGGGCGCACGGAACTTACGCGAGAGAGTGACGCGATCCTCTATTGGAAAATCCCATGAAAGATCCCACGCAAAATCCTACATAGGATTCCTGATGAGATCCTATGTGAGATCCCACAAAGAATCTCATGGGACACACCTATGAGATTTGTGATAGGATCCCATCAGGAATCTCACGTAGAATCCCGTGTGGGATACTATGTGGGATCTTACATGGAATTTTCCAATAGGGGATCGCGTCACTCTCTCGCGTAAGTTCCGTGCGCCCCGAGACAAAAAAATATATTATCAATGGTTTTAAAGGAAAATACAGATTTTTTCCTTGTGGAATCTTAAAAGCAATAGTGCACTGCATGTTTCCTCCACATTTCAATTTGATCGCAGCTCCAGAACGTACAAATAATGTAATTTGATTAAAAGATTGTTAATAAAAAAATACAAATTTTTAAATTAACATTTTACATTTATTGGTTAGAGTAAACATTTTTAGGTTATCAAAATAAATTTCATTAATTTTTTATTTTTATTAATTTTTATTAATTTCTTATTTTATTAATTTTTCTTTTAAACTATGCTAAATTTTGTTATTGCAAAAAAAATAATAAAAAATTAACATTTTGAAAAAAGGTTAAAAGTGTGTTGTTGTGTTGTTGTGGACTACAGATTTTCATAAAAGATTTGACGTTTCTAAAAATCAATGAACATTTCTTGTCATAGTTGAGGTTGCTTGAGCCCGACGGAAAAATCATAAGATAATATCACATTAAACTTCCATTGATAATGTTAAATGTGCAGATAGATTAATTCTAAACCTTTTATGGTGCTAATTATATGTTAAATTATACAAGTATTTACATTGCACTATTCTAATAAATTATCGGTTTTGAAATGAATTATGGTCAGCATTTTGCTTCTTTATAGAGGAAGCATTGTAATCGTGACAATTTTCGATTCTCTAAAAATAGTCTAAATCAACTTAATTTTATCCAAAAAGCATAAATACGAAGTTTTAGAGCAATGTCCAGATGTATGTATGTATGTATGTGTGTGTGTGTGTGTGGTCGTTTTTTTTGGACTCTCTATCTTGAGAATGCTTTGACCGATCTTAATGAAATTTGGTTGTGTTATTACACTCATAAAAATCTAGAAATGGACACAGGGATTTTTAAAAATACTCAAACAAAAATTTTTGAGATCCTTTTTTCTTCAAAAAGTACTGTTTTTTAGATAAGATTTTTTCCCTAATAAAAAATATAATTCATCAATGAAAGAATAATATTCTTTGTGTCGAGACGAATCGATTGACCTATATAAAGTCTATATTTGACTAAGAATTGATAGAGTAAATGACAATTTTCAATGATTTTTGACGACGTTTAAAATTCCATTTTTTTAATATAACTTTTAAAATTTTTCATAACAGTTCCTTTTGCAAAAATTTTCCGCATTAGAAAATTAATCGATTGATCTATATAAAGTCTATATTTTACCAAAAATTGAAGGAGTAAATTACAGTTTTTCATTATTTCTGGCATTTAAAATTTTATTAATTATATAACTTTTAATATTATTATTTTTTAATGACATTTCTTTTTCAAAAAATTTTTTGCATTACAAAACGAATCCATTGATCTGAAAAAAGTCTACATTTTCCCAAAATAGAGTAGATTATTAGTAGAAAAGGAATCGACTGCAACATACAGTATTCTTTTCAACTGAAATTTGTAGTTAAATTGTAATTTTTTAATTATTTATGGAATTTAGAGTTTAAATTATTCTTATAATTAAATTTTTTAAATAAATTATACTTTTTGAATTATTAAAAAATGTTAAAGGTTGATTTTTGTAAATAATTCATCTATGAGGAAGTAAAATGTTCATGAAATGAATATAATTTTCTACTTTTCTAATTGTAGTGTCGTTCAGCTAGTATTAACAATTAAATGAGGTATAAACTATACCAAAATCTTTTGCCATTTTGGAGTCCAATTTTGAGGATTTGTGACTTCTATGGCTTGATTGAAAATTCAAAGATTGCCCTTTCTTTCCCTTAGCTGAAGAAACATTTCTCGATGAGGGACCTAAAACGAATAACGTGAATGACTTTTAATGACTATGGATTTTATTAAAATCTTTTGAACACGACGTGGAAAATTGTAATAATAAACAAATTACATAATACAAAACATGCCTAGGGCTTTGTGGTAGCGGATCGAGGGGGTTTTTTCAGGCACGTGAGATACTCAGAGCGGGAGATTTGACGTTGAAGAATTGTTTTTGTGTTATTTCGAGACTTCCAAATCATAAATCCAATGCTCAACTGTCGATAAACCGGCTTTACTCAGTTAAGGTTTTCCGTAGTTTCCCTTAACTCTGGTTAGAAAGGGCCAGGTGAATACGAGTAATTCTCATTAAAGTCGGCTACGGACGCAAGTTAGGGGGAATAAATGGGGACTTATGGAGAAGAATTTCAAGTAATCATCTTCTGGTTATTATAAGCTTTTAATCCGAATTCTATACGTTCGTGCTGCAAAATTTACCCACTTTTTTTGTCCGGCATCTATCGAAAATGTTTACCAGGGCGAGTTGTTTGCGCCTCGATTGTACATATTTGTATATATGTAAAATAAAATATAGGTAATAGAATCTTTATTGTTAAATAAAGTTGCGAAATATTAAAGCGCGCCTACTTTGCTAGTATACAATAAACCTAAGTTGCTGGGTTAAACAAATTCATGTCCATACTCAACGTTGGGGCAAGGATTTTCATATTAGTTGTTATCCACAAAGTTGAAAAATATGCATTGAAGCTTATTGAGGACAATTCAATCACTGTTTAAGAAACTTTTGACGCCGCAACGCATATTTGTTAAAAACCTAACATAATATTTGTATTATATATTAAAAATTAGCTGTGCATTACCAGAATTACTGTCCGACACCGGATCATTCGTTGATTTTCCGGGCTTAGATTTGAAAGAACTTGATTTTTCAGCAGCAGGATGAGGAGTAGGAATTTCAGTGCCTGCATTATAAATGGTGTATATTAATTATCTATTTTACATTCTGATGAAAGCAATGTTACGGTTTTACAAAATTAAAATAAGAGAAAATTTTAAGAAAACATCGCTGTACAAAAATTAAAAAAAAACTAAAGTAACGTAAGGTTCAGTAGAAGAACATTTTTGCTTTCTTATAGAGATTGCCTTAAGTTTTAAAAACTACAACATTAAATTCTGTCAAATGGAGAAATTATACTAAAGACTATAAAATCTGTACTATGTCAGTAATAATAAATTATAATTATTTCTATAATTTTTAATAAAAATCAACAGATCTTCGTTGCGATAAATAAATTTTGATTTCTCTATGTCAATAGAGTTGTTTTTTTGCATAAAAAATTTAATAAATTCTTATATTAGTTACTTCTTTGTGTTATCAACTACCTCAACTGTTAAAATATGTTGGTACCTAATTGGGTACCTGAGAATTAAAAAAATCACTTTCATTTTGTTCTTCTAAAAGCTGATCCATTTTCGCATTGACTGTCCCAACCCTCTACTATTTAATTAAACCTAAAAAACCAGATATTCTTTTCCCAAATTTTATATTTTATTTAAAAAGTTTTAAAATTTAAGAAAATTAAGAAATCTGGAATCATAATTTAATATTGTATTGATTATTGTTTATTAATTTTGATTTATTACAAATACTGCTCCGATTTTGATTTAAACACATTTTGATTTTATTTAACCAAAGATCAGTTGAAGTTTTAGTTAGTTAAAGCGAGAGTGGACTTTTTAGAAGCACTAATAATGGTTTTTTTTAAATCTAAGGTACCCTCTTGTACGTTCATTTCTTAAACGTCCATTTTGTAAAATTACATTTTGTCTACTCAAATTTTTTAATAATAAATAATACTTTATCCGTCGCTTTCTTATTATTATTAAAAAGGTACCTATTAGGTCCCATTTACCGTGGAACATAACATAGATTTAACAGAACAACCAATCTATTTTTCACTGTAGGATATTTTTCCGAAGGAAACAAAATTAGTGGAAAATTATGTTGATTTTATGAACATTTTCCCTACCTCATAGAGACGCAGTTTTAACTGTCAGAAAAAAACAAACAGTGACATTTTTTATAAATTTTTAGAATATATAATAATCTTTATATTAAAACGAATCGATTTGTTTATTAGCATATAAAATTTTTGGCAAAGTAACTATCATAAGAAAACAACATTTTTAAAAGTTAAATAAAACAGTGAAATTTTAAACGTCAAGAATTTTTAAACTCTGACCTTTTTTCCATACAATTTTAATGAAATATATACTTTAAATAGGTTACTCACTTCGCTTTCTAATATAGAAAATGTTCCCGAAAGGAAGTACCATTAAAAAAAGACAATTTTAAGAGTTATACATTAAAAATTTGAATTTTTAAACGTCAAGACTCTTAAAAACTTGTCAGTTACTGCATTACTTCTTGGTAAAATATGTACTCTATATAGGTCAGTTGACTTGACTCGATGCAAGAAATCAATTCTACTCATAGATTAAAATTTTTATAAAAAAAAAAAAATTGTGGAGACACTCTTATTTTCAATACAAAAATGTGTTAAATTTTTAAGTAGGTATTATAAAAATGATTAAAATCGGTTAAAGGGTTCTCAAAATATCGTGACCAGAAGAATGCGGACACATACACATGTCTAGATATTGGCTTAAAATTTCGAATTCACGTATTTTATAAATTAAAATAAGTTTATTTAACCCTTTAGCCGTCCACCTATAATATACTTTTGGAGCCAAAAATTTTTCAAAAATTTTTCTTTGTTAAGTGTTGTATTTAATGCTTTTTGGCTCTCTAAATCCAAATCTGAAGTCAAAATTTGAAAATTCAAAATGGCGGATCCAAAATGGGGGATCCAACATGTTGACTAAAATTTTTAAAAAAAGACAGATTTGGTTAATAATGCTTAGTTGTGGGCTTTTGGGGTAGCTGAAATCATATTCTAAGCTGACATTGAAAAATTGAAAATGGCACTTTAAAAATGTCAATAAAAGTCAAATTTCGACTATTTTATAAATTTATTAAACTTGATTGAAAACATCAATAGGAAGATTTTGAATAGTACAAAGTACTATCACTTTTTGTTCAAAATTCAAAATTTTTTAATTTTGACAACTACTTTTTACTAAGTGTCCGCAAAAGCCCACGAGGAAGTATTATTAAACAAATATTTAAAATTTCTATAATTCCGGTTGCCATTTTGTTCGTTTCAACTTTGACTTCAGATTTGTATTCAGCGACCCAAAAAGTCCCATAGAAAGCATTTGTATTAAATAAATACGAGGAAAATCCAAAATACTCGGTCGCCATTTTGGATCCGCTATTTTGAATTTTAAAATTTCGACTTTAAATTCGGATTCAGTGATCCCAAAAACCTTAGAATACGTTGTGACATTAATTTTGTTTCTTTGTTTAGATGCTTATTTTTAAGATGCCCATATGTACGTCATGAAGCAGAAGTGGCACGACTTTTTTTGACCTTATGTGTGTCACCGACTGTTAAGGGGTTAACTTTTTCTTGGAAAATCGAAATTCGGCATAATTACAAAGCTTCCTCTATGAGAAAGCAAAAATTAGTTTTAGAAGTTTAGTGACATGTGACAGAAAATGACGTAGGAGGTTACGTGACTCATAAGGCAAATTTTTTCCGCCGTTTTATTCTTAAAATAATAAACATATCATTATAAACATTGCTATACTTTCATAAAATATCATCAGAATGGTCTGTCTAGTATGAATTTATTAATAATTTTGTTTAAAACTTACTTTTTAAAATTCCTAAAAAATCAACTAAGTGTAATATGTAATTTTGTAACATAACTTCTGTATAAAAGTATTTATAAATTCATGGCAGACAAAGCATTCTCATGATGTTTTATGAATATATACCAATTTTCATAATGATATGTTTATTATTTTAAGAGTAAAACATCGGATAAATTTCCCTTATGGGTCACGTGACCACATGCGTCATTTTCCATTATATGCCCTAAAAGTATAATTTTTTCCTATCAAAGTTCAACATTTTTTTAAAGATTCGTTTAAGCTTTTATAAAAACTTGCATTTTTACTTGATTGTACTTTCATTTATGATGCAAATACAGTCACAATAAATTCAAATCTCATTTGGTGTTATTTAAAGTTGAAATTTGTGTATCTATTTAATTTTTAGTTTTAAAAAAATTGAAAATTTAATCTACACAATTATTACTAAATAAAATAATAATACTAAGTGGCTGCAGCGAATTTGATTTTGCAAAGTATTATAAGTAGACAAATAAATTCATACCTGAATCATAATACTTTTTCAAGTCGCAATCTGGTGTTTTGCGATTTACGAAACGTCCTTCAATAATAGCATTACGTCTTTTCTTTTTTATTGGTGGAAAAGTTTCTGTCAAAGAAGAATCTGATCCAGAATCAAAATCCGTTTGTAGAATATTCTTCTGTTTGACACTTTCTGATTTCGAAGTCTTTGCTTGCTCTATATATTAGAAAGCAGATCTTTGTTATATCTCTTGTATTATAAAAATTTTATTTATTATTTATTTAATCAAAATCTAAAAAGTTATCATATTATACAGTTAACGTTTTTACCGTGCATAAAAAATTTCTTAAAAAATAGTATTTATTTAGTATGTTATAGAAATTCCATTTAAAATATTTTAAAATTCGAGTCAATTTCCGAAAATATTATCAATTCCTTACTGCAAGAATGGTACTGAATCAAGCTTTGTTTTTAGTCCTTATTGAAATTCTATCAATTCTACAAACAATTACTTAAACTGAAACGTTTATTCTTTTGTATCATTAAAATCGCATTACTTTTTTATCAAATCCTATCTACAAAACAAAATTATACTATTCCATCAAAAATATTGCATTACGTTGCTATGCAATCATTTTTTGTCATTTAAATTTTATTTCCTTTTAATTCTTTAAATGCAACGATTACAATGCTTTCCAATGGGGAAACAAACCGAACAAAATTTCAGAACAATTTTTGTTTTTTGTGGAATAAACAAATGTTGAATAAAAGAAAAGTTTAAAAGCAAAAAAAAACGTTTAAAAAGTTAGAAAATTGCAATTTCATAAATTTGGGTTAGGAAATTTAATTGCTCTTAAAGTAAACATATCGAAATCAGTGTCAAAAAGTCGTTATATTAAGTATTTTTATTAGAAAAACTAAATACATAATACTTAAAAATAAAAATAAACGAATTTTTAAAATAAATTTAGTCTCGAATTCAAAGTTTCATCGTTTATTTAATATAATATAATTTGCTCTATATCATTTCTTGAGCAGCGACTGCAGTTTTTACATTACATTGTCCAAGATAAGGGCTTTTAGAATTAAGATATTAAAAAGACTCTATCAGAAATACAAATATGGTAGCAGAAGGTTTCTAACTTTAAAGTTTTTCGAAAACTACTATTTCTATGAAAAAAATGTATGTTACGGAAAATATGTATACGGAAAATGTGTATTCGTAAAATACCTGCAAATTTTTTATATTCGTTTCTTTAAAATATTCAATATTTCCAGAGAAAAATTTAAAAAATGTCATTCTTAAGGAATTTTAAGGTTTTCGATATGATAATAAAATTTGCATTGCTTTTCACTATTATATTTGTTATCACTAAATTAAAATACCTAGTTTCAAAAAAATCGGTTAAGGGTTCGATTTGGAAGTTGAAGGGACAACGCAGAATAAAATGGGAACGGAAACTGTCCTTTTCCAACTTAAAGGTATGTCATTATTGACAAAATACATACCTATAATTTAGAAGAGGACAGTTTCCGTTCCCGTTTTATACAAAGTATAACTACTTAAGTGTCACACCAAAAAAAAAAAACTCGATTTTACATTGTAGACATTCATAGCTTTAGAGAATTTATGAAAATCCCATTTTGACAACTGGTATACCAAAAAAATCTCCCTGATATACAACGAAATAGAAACGATCCTATCGTTTCATGGTATTTGATTGCAACGTATTTTGTTCGATACCTAGGGATATCGAGGTAATCAAGGAAGTAAAAAGCTATTTTCTTTTATAACCTCAGGTAATCGTTAATTAAATAACATTTAAAAGTTATAGTTAACATTTTTAATTTAGGCCTCCATCCTCAAAACGGAAAAAATAACGTTAAAATTTATTAGATAAAATTTGAAAAGAATTACATACCAGAATCGGCAGCAGGGCTTACTGGATCCATATTAAGTGTAGTCTCATTATCTTCTTCAGGCGTCATGTATTCATCACCGCAAATTGAATCCTCATATTCTATATTAATAGAATATTATTAATGTGCAATAAGTAAAACGTACGTAATCTTGCTTTTATAAACATCAATTTACTATTTACTAAATTGTAATTATTTCACCGAGATTTTGATAGTCAAAGCAAACGTTGTAATGACCTAACAAAAGTGTTTTTTTAACATAAAAACGTCAAGTCCAACATAATTAATTTTATTTGTTCACATTGTATGAGTATTTAATGTTCACAGACAAAAATAAGTTTTGTTTTCAGTCTAACTTTTGGCTTGATTCAAGGTATAATCAAAACAAGTAACACTACCCAAGTGCCAATCTCTAATTATTCTAAAATACGTATACTACTAAAAGAAGGAAAAATATTTGGTGCGTGTTTCTTCATGTAGTCCCGTTTTGCATTTTAAGGTTAGAAAACACATATCATCAAATTATGAGATAAATCCACTATCATTATTAAAAAATTTAAGAGTCTTTGACAAAACCAGTCATGTAATTTTTGGGTTTGCTGATTATGAATATGATGTCAGATTTTATAAATTCAAAATGGTAGATCCAAAATGGCGGACGCATAAATTAAAAATGTATTGAATTTCCATGAAAGTTGTTGTTGTAGGGTTTTTGGGTTTGCTGATTATGAATATGATGTCAGATTTTGAAAATTTTAAATGGTAGACATATAAATTAAAAATCTACAGAATTTTGATGAAATTTTTTTTTAAGGTTCTTGGTCTTACTGATTATAAATATGATGTCAGATTTTAAAAATTAAAAAAGACAGATTCAAATTAGCAGAGAGCGAATTTTAAAAAGTAGTTATCGGATTTTTATAAAATTATTTAGAGGTTTTTGTCGTTGCATATTACGAATTTATTAATCTTTAATTCACTTAAATTACTTTGTTTAGAAAATTCCAGGAGTTTTGCACTTTTCTGGTATTTCCAAATGTACCCAGTCATAATCGCAAACTACTTATGTTTATTAATTGAAAGAATGGCAATAATTAAGTTAAACCAAGGACAATTTAGATCAGTTTTTCGTTTTCTGTTATGTGCTGAAGCTCTAGGTAAAATAAAAAGCGATATTTGACCGTTAACAGTAATGAATTTCATGTTACACTGTCAGCAGACATTATAAAGCATTTTGAATAAATTAATTTTTTGTTTCTTCTAAGCGAATAGACATGTCAAAATTTAGAAATTTCTGTAGAATTTGTCTTTGATCTTTTTTTTAAATGCAAGAAAAATTTCTGTAAAATGAATTGGAACTGTTGTATATATGAAAAAGGGGATACTTTTTTAATTCAAACTATTTAAAATTCTTAGTTATTAATACGTAAGCGGTTACTACATACGATATATTTAATGCCATACCATTGTCCGGGGCTGGGCTCTTTAATTTCCTAATGGATTTATTGTGTTTATAACCTTTAGAGAAGTTAGGTTCATCATCATCCGTGGAATCAGAAATCACATTTATTGAATTACTAGCGTCATCCTTTGAATCCAAGTTTTCTACACATATAAATTTACAGTAAATAAATTAAATAAATAATTACAGTGTCATATTTTGTTTTTACACGAATGAACAAGATTGGTAAATTTTGTGTTCATTTTAGATATGTATTTAGGCTTTAACCGAAATTATTGCTATGGAACTTTAGAAATTATGTTAAAAACCTGCAGTATTTCTAATTTAAATAAAAAAATCTTAAGTTGGCTTTTTCAAAATCGTAATATAACCTTTAAACTGAAAGTATAGATGTGAATCAAACTTAAAGCGTTCAAATAATTTGCAAAGTCGCTAATAATAAGTATCTAGTTTCGAAACAATTTACATTTAGTAATTTTTTAACTTTAGAGACCATTAAGATTTAGGGACATTATTAATAATAAATAAGTAATAAAAACTAATTGAATAATTTGCGACAATAACGTCATGTGTAGAAGAAAGGTTTAATGCAGTTCACACTTATACTGTTCATTGTGACACTTTATATGTAAGTTTAACTGATTTGTATACTTTTTAATTTATAAAAGTTTCGATTCCTGAATTTGAGATGGAATCCGCAAGGTCATTAAATGGTCGACTTTTCGAAGTCATTGAGAGTTAGATGTTTCAAGGTAATTGAGAGGTCGACCCTTCATGGTCATTGATAGTTCGGCGTTTAAAGTTTATTAAGGGAGGGGGGGGGGTAGCGTCAAAAAATCGATTTTTTTCTTTTTGCATTTTCTTGTAGGAAAACATTTCAAAAATATCGTGTTAAAATTTCAAGTTAATCGGAG
>WNHD01008097.1:0-10482 GCA_011057455.1 Ganaspis sp. Gsp50
TAATTCTATAATAGACATCAGTGTAGTTTATTTACTTATATGAAAAGTTACCAAATTTTTAATTTATTCAGTTATTTTCGATGATTAAATATTTGAATACAACATATTTTCTACATCAATATATTTCCGCATCTATTTCCAATCCAAGATCCCAGATAGTTTCCGATGTATATTTCTATATATAGGATTTTTTAATGAAGATATTATCTTTTGTGCATAATAATTATAAAATATATATAAATTATTTATTTAATTAAAACTAAAAAGACCCGTTTTCTTTTATTTTTCAATCGGTCAATATTTAATGGTGCCGCCGGGGCTTTGAAATTTCCCATGCATTTCACATGGGAAAAAACTTTTTTCTAGAATTGATATAAAAATGTGGAAAATGAATATTTTTTAAACGGTCTACTCATTTTTACTTCATAATTGGTCATGGAATAACACGCAATTGTTAATTAATTAATGTTTTTTAATTAACTATTTTTTATGGGACCCCGAAAGACCCCCATAAATTGAGAAACTAAGAAAAAGTAAAAACATAATATTTTATATTAATTTTTGGGTAGTTTTTTGTATGATTTTGAAAAAATACCATAATTAATAACTATTACTAAATATTTTATGCAATTTTTTATTTGTTTAAACAAATTATTATTGTTAATAAACAAATTTTTATAAAAATGTTGCCTTTTTGTGCATTTTGCATCTCCTTGTGTTTAAAATAACTAAATGTAAAACCTTAAGCATAGAATTTATTGATAAAATTTATTTAAACAAATTAATGTTATTAATAAACAAATTTGCACGTTTGCCTTGTATATTTAATACATTCTTTTTCGGACACTGTGTTTTTTGGTTATGTGCGATGTCGGATTTAACAGGTCAAACTGTTTCTCCTACAATGGAAACGATATGCGGTTACTGTAAGGCTTCAGTGGTTAGTGCCGAGTTTTGCAAGGGATGTTTCACCCTTTATCATCGGGGTTGTGCAACTAGGAGTGGTTGTCTGGATAATGGTTTTATTAAAAAGTGCTGTAAAACACGTGTTCGACCAGACGGTTCTCAACCGACACCGCCAGCTAATGACTTAATACATTCACAAGATATGGCTTCTACGTCTGTTTGGTCGAATAATTCTTTACGAGATGATATCATTAAAGGACTTCAACCTAATTTTTCGACAATAACAACAAAGATTGACACCCTAACCTCAACCTTGAATGACGCCTTGACTCGTATTGGGGTAAATGAAACAAGGATCGACGACCTCGAGGAGAGAATTGGAGTTATAGAAGGTGCCTTGAAAAATCCTGAAATCGATGACTCATTAATTAATTTTGACTCCGATTCATAATTGTCAATAAAGATTCAGTAAATTTCTCATTAATAGGAGATCACATAAATATTACCGATTAAGACCAATTCAGATTCAAAACAATTAAAAACGTCAATCGTGAATGCGCATTCTTAAAATCTCCGATTCACAAAGTAATTAATCCATAGGTTTTTTTCCCTGTGTAGTCTTGTCGAAGAAAGTTCCCTCCTCCTCAACAGCTAGTATTCCTTCCCCCACAACAGCTCAACAACAGCCGGCACAGTTTCACGTGCATGCAGATTAGTGCCTTCTGATGGTGCGTCTGTGTTTGAGCGTGACCATCACAACAGAGAAGACGATCTCAATGTGTATTATCAAAACTTCAAGGGGCATGCGAACGAAATTGGACGATTTGCGTAGAAACGTTTCTTTATCACTTTTTAGTGTATATACATTTTGACTGAAACTTGGTTAAATTCAAATTCTAATTCTAACGAGCTTGGTTTTCCGAATTTCATCATTTTTAGATGTGATAGATCTGATAAAACTAGTAATGTTACAAATTCGCCTTATGCGAACGATATAGTTACTCGCTCATATAAATATGATTTCGCCAATGCTAATCTCGCTGGTTTCGCTACTTTTTTTGCAATATAGATTGGAATTCTATTTTAAATTCCTCAGATGTAAACTTAGACGTTGAAACTTTTTATGACTACATCTACACTCCGTTTGACTTTTTTGTACCAGTTAAATTGATTTTTGAAAGATTGAACTCAATGGTTCAATCATGAATTAAAGAGATTTATTTATTTAAAGAAAAGGCGCACATGTCTTATAAGCATTCAGGTCTTCACTCTGATTATACTACTTTTTTTTACAGATCAGAATATAAGATACTATCTAGATTTTGTTACGATAGTTATATAAAAGAAACTGAAGATTCTGTATTTACGGATCCTAAAATATTTTAGAATTTTGTTAATAATATTCGCAAGGAAAATCGACTATACTACCTAATATTTAATGAAATTGGCTGATATACTGGCAGATAACGACAAGGACATCGTCGAGTTGTTTGCATTACAGTACAAGTCCGTTTACGGGAACTCCACTGTAACTGATTTTGGGACTAACGTTTTAGATTCCGATTTCGCGAATTTTGTAACTTAAAAACTTCCACTAGACACCATATATTGTTTGTAGTTATTGTACATGAAACTAATTACGGTGCCAACTCAGTTTTAACTAGAGTATGTAAAGAGGGTAACCTCTCTTGCCAAAAACTTGATTTTTTTGGAGTTTCCCTCGACCAATTTAAAAAGGATATCAGCCGTTTTATTTACTGTTCTTATATTAGCGACGGCCATATTGACTGATTGACTGATTATTTTTTTGTAGATTCTTTCATTATACTTTTTTCCTCCGATTATGTTTTTTGTTTTATAGAATTCGTTTGTTATATATTATAAATTTTATATTAGTACTTATGTACAATAGGGCTTTTACTTTGTAGCCCGTTTAATGGTAAAATAAAATAAAAAACAAATTATTGTCAGTAATAAACAAATTTTTATAAAATTACGCTAGAATGTTGGTTTTTTTTGCATTTTACAAATCTTTGTATTTACAGTAACTGAATGTAAAATCAGAATCATAAAATTAGTTTATAAAAATTATTTAAACAAATTATTGTTGTTAATAAATAATTTTTTAAAAAATTATGCTAGAATTTTGGTGCTTTTTGAACTTTGCAATTCTTTGTGTTTAAAGTAAATGAATAGAAACCCTTAAGCATAAAACTTGTTCACAATAATTTTTTTAAACAAATTATTGTTGGTAATAAACCAATTTTTATAAAATAATGCTAGAATGTTGCGATTTTTCAATTTGCTACTCTTTGTGTTTAAAATAACTTAATAAAAAGCATTAAGCATAACATTTGTTCATAATAATTTTAGCGGACAAATTATTGTTGTTAATGAATCAATTTTTGTAAATTAATGCTGGAATGTTAGTTTCTGTTGCATTTTGAAATTTTTTTGTGTTTAAAGAAATTAAAAGAAAAAGCATATGCATGAAATGGGTTTATAAAAATTATTGTAAACAAATTTTATGTTGAAGGTTTTCCATTCACTTGCTTTAAACAAAAAGATTTGCAAAATGCAAAGAGAACCAACATTCTAGAATGATTTTATAATAATTTTATTTTGTTTTTTATTTTCATAAATCATATACGGGTACAAGACCCGTTATACTAAATACAGAATAAATTGCGAGGTGCCTGCGAGTTAAATGCTCACGGGAGATTATTATTAAACACAATACGACGCAAACTACGCATAAGGGTAAGCAGAGTAAAGTAAGCACCAACGAGATCAAGATGACCATGGAACTGGTTAGCTTCTTTAGACAATCTCGCTAAAACTGAGTCGCCTCCATAATCAGTTGTATGGAACGACTCCCTGAGCAGAGAAGGATTTCTGGCAAATCTTGCAGATACAAAAAAATTAATTAAGGACAAAAGTTCAGGGCAATTGATAAAGCTATTAATAATTTTGAATAAAAACATTAAATCATTAAAAAGAAAACGTTGTTTGATTAACGGGATGCCTAAAGTCCCTCGGAGCTCAGTGTAGTCGTGACTGAATCTGTTAAAGGGAGTCCCAGTCTGTCTTGCTGCGAATCTTAAATACTTATTTCGAATTCGCTCAAGTTGAGCAATATGAGTGTCCTGATAAGGAGACCAAACCAAAGAAGCATATTCTATGATTGGTCTCACCCGTGAAAAATATAAAATTTTTAATGTCAAAACATTGTGAAAATGAGCAGCATTGCGAATGACAAGGCCTAAAACTCTTGACGCCTTAACAGCAACATTAGATATATAATTTCCAAAATCCAGTGCACTATCCAAGTAAACCCCAAGGTCACGCACCGTGGTCACTCTAGAAATGACGTTACTATTAGCAAGATAAATATGGTCTAAATGATCTTTCTTTCTAGAAAAAGAGATGACGTTACATTTATTAAAATTGAGAGGAAAAATATTTACAGACGCCCGATCAACAAGTTTATCAAGATCTGCCTGAAGATCAAGGAAGTCCTGATAGCAGGTTATAGATTTATAAAACTTTAAATCGTCGGCATGTAAAAGAAATAAGCTATGTTAAAATTGAGAACCGATATCGTTTATGAAAAGTATAAAAAACAGAGGACCAAGGTGCGAGCCCTGCGGCACACCAGAAGTTGCTAAAAAGACGTCAGAGAAATCATGACCTACGCGAACTGACAGATACTTATCAGAAAGATAGCTCTTAATTAAAAAATAAAAAAAATATTGTCCGCTTGAAAAATAAAAAAATACAGGTCTTTTTATTTTTTTATTCTTTACAATTTCGGGGGGTAGCAGCATAAACATTTTTTTTACCACCCTAGACACACACAATTTGGTTTTTGCATAAGATTGTTTCCCCAATTGAAATTTGAAGCAACTACAGATAAAATTGTATTCCTTGCACCGAGATGAGTCGTTTGACCTATATAAAGTCTATATTTTACCAAGAATTGGTTGCCCTTCTAGAAAAAATCAATTGAAATCGATTGAAAACAATAAGAGGAGACTTTTAATCGTTCCCAGTCGTGCTTCTTAATCGTGTTGTCCCAATTGAAACCGATTGACTTTTGTACAGTTTTAATTGTTCTCAGTTGTTCTCAATTGTGTTTTATTATTTGTTGCATATCGAGGCGCTGTTATCGCTTCAGCGGGAATATTTAAAATTAATATTCATTTTATTTATTAAATATTTTAAATTTTAAATAAATTTGTTATAGTTTTTAGAGTTATAATATAATTCAATAAAAATAATAATAGTATGAAAAAAATTAGTCGGTTATTAAATTTTAGTCAGTCTTTAAAAATATAATGTTCAAACATCTATTATTTTATTAACCTAAACAGTTGCTGTTCGAAAATTTCAACTAGCGTCAGTAAAAATCAATTAATCATTGCTATAAATGTTAATTATAAATAATTAAAAATTCAGATTATTTATTTTGGATTAACCAATGTTTGAATAACCTTACAATACAAAATTGAGAGAAATTATTTAGAGAAGAAATTTAAATTTATATTAATAAAATCTTTTAGTATAACAATTTTTAAAGCAACTGAAATAATGTTTAATAAATTAAAATTTACATTATATTAAATATATATATATATATATTTATTTATATACAAATTTTAAAATTTTTGAGTTTTTCCCAAAAAATTTAGAGCAATTCCATGGTAAGAATCATGAAAATGGTCATCCATGGACATCATCAAATTCCATGGTCATCATGAAAATTTTACACCTGGTCTGGGATTTTGATGAAACTATGAAAATTTGTTTCCTTTTTGTGACATTTTGTCTTCTCCAATTTATTTAAAAAATACATACTCCTATAATTTTTCCCCCCAAGATGCAATAACATATGCTTAAAAAATTATTACCTTTAGCTAGGTATTTTAATTTTAAAAAGATATATAATAGTAAATTTATGAATTATAAAAATATATAATTGTATATTGGGTGACGGCACCAATGGTGGATCAATTAAGCTCCTTAACTTTGTTATTTTGACTTTCAAGTCTTATATAGTTGCTTTTAGACAAATATCATGATTATTCTTTATAATAGTATGACGAAGAAGGTTCCAAAAGACATTTTCATTTAGGTTAGACTTGATTTTAACATTTACCTTAACTTTCTTAAGCCGTCAAAGATTGTTTGTCAATGATCCTATTGTGGATCACTGTTTTCAACAATCGTGATTATTACTGCTCCAGTTGTGGATCATCCCATAATTATGGATATATGTTACTTATAGGTGTTCTTAGATCTCTATAGGCATGCAAGGAAATGCCTCTTATGTGAAAATAATAAAAAAATTGTTTTAAAATGTCTCCAAAACTCGTTTTTTAGCACCAAATAGTAGTACATTATTAATGTACTACTTGATTCAATTTGAATTAAATTTTCTTTTTAATTTGTATTAATGATCTGTATGCCTCCCGTAACAATTACTGATAATTGCAATTTATTTATTTACAAACGCATAAGCACAGTGACCATTTATTCCATCACTGGTGCCTGGTCCACCACTGGCGCCTTTACCGTACTTAAAACTTCTTTAAAATATTTAAAAATACTCGAAACAACTTTAAAATAAAATAGTATATTAAAATATTTCAAAATACTTAAACCTACTTTAATTTGAAAATACTTAAGACTACTTTAAAGTACTTCAGACTACTTCAAAATACTTCTAAATATTTAAGAATTTTTCAAAATATTCAAGAATACTTAAAATTACTTTAAAATACTTTAAAATACTTTAAAACACTTCAAAATACTGCAGAAGTATTTTAAAATACTTTAAATGACATCAAAATATTTCAAGATAATTGAAATTTCTTTAAAAAGTTTCAAAAAACTTAAAACTACTTTAAAATACTTCAAACTACTTCAAAATATTTAAAAAACTAGTAGAATATTATGTTTATTTCATGAACATTTTGCTGCTTCCTCATAGAGAAAAAAATTAAACTATCAGAAATAATGAAACAGTGACATCTTTTTAATTATTTTTATATTTTAAAATCTTTATATTAATGCGGATCGACTTTTTTTTTAATCTAGAAAATTTTCGCCAAAGGAATTATCATTAAAAAAACCAAATTTTAAAAGTTATATCAAAAAATGTAATTTTAAATATAAAAAAATTATTAAAATGTGACCTTTTTCCATACAATGTTAGTGAAATATATATTTTACATAGGTAAAATATATTCGTATTTTAATTCGTATTTTAATGTAGCAAATTTTTCTTCAAGGAACTATTACTAGAAAAATACAATTTTAAGAGTTAGAATAAAAAATTGAATTTTAAATGTCAAAAATAATACAAAAGTTAAAATTTTTCTTAAATTTCTGATGTTATAGATACTGTAAATAGTTCAATTGATTCGTTTCTTAATATAGAAAGTTTTTTCAAAAGCAACCACCATTAAAAAAAGAAATTTCTAATAGTTATATTAATAAAATGTGTTTTTAAATGTCAAAATTCATAAAAAATTATCATTTACTCTGCTAATTATTGTTAAAATATATACTTTATATAGGTCAATCGATTTATCTCGATGCAGGGAATAGAATTTTTTCACTCAAAAATTAAAATTTTTATTAGAGAAAGAATTTTGTGTAAAAAGCAGTACTCTTTATAAGAAAGAAATTTGTTAAGAAAATTTTGAGCGGGTATTTCTGAAAATCTCTCGGCGTGTTTTGAGATTTTCATGAGTGTATTAATTCCATCAAATTTCATTAAAATTCAAAGTGTTCGAGAGATATCGCGTCGCCAAAAAAGCGTCACAAACATACATACACACTGCAAAAAATGATGTCTTAAAAGTGGTACAAAAGTGTCTTGTTTGGGTAAAAATGTCTTAATTTAAGACATTTGTTGCGTCTTACTCACCAAATATGTCTTAATTTAAGACGTTTATGCTCAAAATAAGACACCATGTTTTTGTAGTGCACATACACACACATACATCTGCACATTGGCTTCAAACTTCGTTTTTATACTTTTCAGATGAAAATCAGTTGATTTAGACTATTTTTGGAAAATCGAAAATCGACACGATTACAAGGCTTCCCTATGAGGAAGCAAAATGATAAAAAAATTTGTTCGATTCAATCAAATCATTTATTTCATTTAAACAAAACTCAACCAAACAAATTATTTGTTTGACCGTATATCATAGATAGAATTTGTTTGATTCAAACAAAATTTGATCATTATGAACAAATATTTTGCCAAGTGCAACAAATGGAATTGTAAAAGTACATTATATGTGACTGGACATGGTGAAAGGGACCTCCGCTGCAAACGAAGAGGAGGTTATGTTTGGTGACAGTTTTTCCTTGATTAAACGTTCATTTTTTTCTTATGTTAAATCAAAATCAGTATTAATTGAATATTTTGGTAGTTTCATTCCAAAAAACACAAACATAACCTCAACTTTGATTGCAGCGGAGGCCCCTTTCACCGTGGGCAGTCACATATTGTGAATTTACATAGGTAATGCAATTTTACGTTAAATCGGAACTTGGCGATATCTGGCGATTATTTTCTCTTATAGTTTCGCGCTTTATGGAGATTTTTTTGTTTTTTAATAGTTGGCGATTTCTGGAGATTTTCCCCCCAAATCTGGCGACTTGCGTTGGGGATTTGTTGGCAACCCTGCTTTCCAATGACAGTCCAATTTATTACCTACACTGGATGTAACAAATGCGCGATATAAATGAAACATAAAGACGTAAAAAAGGTACTACTTAATCAATCGAAGTTGTAAAAGTACAAATATTTCATATGTGTACGTCCGCATGAAAAGGGCCCACTTTGGCTCTATTGGAATCTATATGAGCATATTCTTGATTAAATTTCGAACATTTTGAGAGGTCTTAGACTCCTCTAGATGAAAAATTCGCCAAGTTGAATGTGTTCAAAGTTGGAAGTGTCAAAAACCTAATTTCGAGAAAAACGAGTTTAAAGATCAAGTTTTCTATTAGCTCCCATGTTAATTAAAAAATAAAAATAAGATTTTAACGTGATTTTAATTACGACAAAGTTATAATAAATACATGATTTGAAAGAGCACATTTTATATTTTGTTCTTAAGCAATAAAAAAAATCGAAAATCTGATTTTTTTAAAAAAATTGTGAATATCTCCTAAAATAAAACCGACAAAGTGGGCCCTTTTCATGCGGACGTACACATATAGTGAAATATCTTTATGTTTACGATTATTTATTTTATACAGTGAGTCGTAACTGTTAAAAAATCATTGATAACTATTAAATATTAAATATAACATAAAAAGAAATTTTGTTTCATTTAATATGACGGTAACATGAGTTACCACTATATTTAGGGTTATTATATGAACAATCAAATACTTGCTTTTACAGCATATGTATTGCTCGTGTCATAATAAATTTGTACTATGCAACGTAAAAAGCTTTCAATTTATACTTTCAAAGTTTCAAGTTGTTTACGAGAAAGGTTTTGTAACCTCCATCTAGCTTTAGAATATTACAACTAACAAGTAAGCACATGCGCAAACGTAAGGTGCATGGAAAATACCCACTTTTCATTTTGTCGAATGGTCATTTTCGATAAATTCAATTATTGAATCGTTATAAGCTCGAAATTGCATATAATAGAATTTTCCACTTGTCGAATTTTTAAATTACAGAAAAACTTTTTACTCGAATTATTTATTTTCGAAACAGCATTTAATATATGTTTCATTTAGTAGTACAGATTGTAATTAATAGAATTTTCAAAAACTCGAATGATTAATAATTACACTAATTGTATATTTTCGAATCGACAATTCCAATAATTAATTAATTAACGAAATATTATTTAATCGAAATTTATAATTTCGACTTTTGATTTTACAAAATTTTCATAACCTCGAATTTTTTTTTATTACAATTATTATTTCTCGAATTTTCTTTTAACAGAGTGGAAATATTTTCAAATCTTTATTTTTATAGAATTGTCACAGTTAAGAATTATCGAAGATTAGAATTTCCAAATGTAGAATTGTCGGGATGTATATATTCTATATCCTATATAAAAAAAGGCATGACAAAAAACTCGAATCGTACTTGCAAAATCTGCTCAAGACAACCGAGATAAGGAAATGAGCATTGAGAATGTAAATTCTCAATAGAAGGATGTGCAATTTATAAGGGACAGGTGGCGTTGTAATCGTATTTTCGAAAATTGGCGCGAAGACATACGTCTCAAATTTATTAAAATATAATAATTTTTTAATTGTACTTTAAATTCTTATATTTAAATTCGAATAATTTATTTTAAATAATAATCATTTAAAAAAGACTTCCACGAAAGAAGCGTAATCTAACCATATAGAAATAAGAAAATTAATGTATGAAATTTTAAAATATATCAATATAGAAGGGTGTACTTGCTTATATAATTAATAGAGTAGTCCAGTGTGACGTCAAAACACGTCGGTAAAATCAATTTCTATAGCACGTTATCGGCTGGCCCCGGCGTTTACATTGTTTTAATAGAGAAT
>WNHD01008099.1:0-10014 GCA_011057455.1 Ganaspis sp. Gsp50
ATTTGAACCAAATAAATAAGTTAGTATAAGTTCTGAAACAAATATATCTTTTTTCTGTGTGTATTATAATTTATTCTATTATTCTATTAATAAAAATTGCTTTCGAAAAATTCTATTTTTATTATTTTAATTTTAGTTTGCTATCCCTTGTCAGTTTTTCATGAATTTCCGCTAAAAATTGATTTCCGCAATTATTCCATCATTTGAATCTTGTGCACAAATTCATTAAATTTCGAGTGAAAAATGAACTTGCTAATTTCTAAATTTGAATTAATAACGAAAACTACTGGTGCAGACCTAAGAATGTAAAAGACTGTCTAAAAATACTGCGAGATATGAAAGTTTTCACCGGAAATGGTTTTGCTAAAAGTGTCCATTTTAATTGACATTATTCAGCTCGTCTGCCAAAGTAATAAAATATTTTAATTTAGATTTCCAACCTCATCAAAAAGTTATCACTTAAGCAAATTTCAACTAATTGATCTCAAGGATAGAAACGCAAATCCAGAATAGAAACAATTGACTGAAAATTCACCACTTTCATATAGGAATTGTCTCGCATTATTTCTCAAAATATATTCTATCGCTCATTAATAATTCAACGAGAAATTAATGTTTAATGAAGGAGACATGACTGTCACTTTTTGTTCGAGTGTTACGTCCTAGAAAGCAATAAAAACTCGCTGTCTGTTTCTCTGATTAATATTTGAAAACGTTTCCGTATAAATTATTTTATAAGTTTTTCGCATTTTTTTTGTTTCTACTTTTTCTTTCTATTTATTATTTTTATTTCTTAATTGTATTTCTTATTTCTTTTTCTTGTTTCTGTTTCTTGTTTTTGTTTCTATTTCTTGTTTCTATTTCTCGTTTCTATTTCTTGTTTCTATTCCTATTTCTATTTCTCTTTCTTCTTTCTACAGAAAGAAATATATTTCCTCTCTCTATTTCCTATTTCTATTTTTTATTTCCATTTTTTTATTTATCTTTTTTCATTTATAATGAGATCTCTTAATGGAAAATGTTATTAAGGCGGCCCTGTACCTGACAGAGTCGAGGCGGAGTATACATGTTTAAAAATAAGTATAGGTAACACAAAATATAATATATTAATGTTTGCCAGTTTCCTACATAAGAGCGGGTAAAAGGGAGGAGGGGAAAGGAGAGTATGAATCATTTATCAGTCTGGTTGAGCCTGTATATGTTGCTGGGAGGCGGGAGTTGGAAAAAGTTCGGTAACCCAGAGGAAAAAGAAAGATGGAAAGGAAGGAGAAAACCCCTTACGGACCTACACATCCCAACGGGAATTGCTGCTTACTTCGTTCCACACTGTGTATACAAGATCCATCGGCGTAAAATTAGAATCCAACTTATCTCGACAACTCGCGAAACAAATCAATCGATATATCGCTCAGATTCCCTCTCTAAACTTTATTAAGACAATTGTCTTTTTTGTGCTCAGATGCGTCAAAAAATTTGTTATCCATATGAATATATATTTTATGGTTTATTTTATATTTATCTTCTTTTTATCTAATTTTTTCCAACCGAATTTTCTTCTAACGAATTTTTTTTCTAACGAATTCTTTTTCTAACGCATTTTTTTCTAACGCATTTTTTTCTAACTAATTTTTTTTTAACAAATATTTTTAAATTGAACGAAATGGTAACATGTTTAAACATTTTTGTTTACAACATGTAAATTTGAATGAGTATTTACAAGATGGAGCACAAAAGGGAAATATGCAAGTGGATATGAGAAAAGTTGTGTAAATGATAAAATTGATATTTATAGTAAGTTTGGAAGAGGGAAAGGTTGTTACTTGAAAAACAAGTTTTATACAAACGCTTGCAATGCAATTGGATCTTCTTCATAAGATCTTTAGAAGTTTTTTAATACACGTTTAAAACTTTCTAGCGTCACATGACGCTCTTTTTCTCATTTTCCTTTTTCGTCCCTGGCTTTAGCCTTTGCCTTCTTTACTCTCGGCGCATTTCTTCATCCCCTTTCCTTCGGTATATTGCACTTTCACCAATTTCAGCCGAATTTCTTACTTTCCATAACTTTTCAAACTTCCTACTGAAGAAAAGCTGGAATTCAAAGGAAAATATTTTACGGTTTCCTTTGAAAAATTCCTTTTACTTTATTTCACTAAACTTGTAAGCAATATGAGCAAACTTTTAACAAAAATGTCTTGACGTTATTTATTATCATTAGTGAAAAATATTTCCGATTTTATTCATATATTTTCGGAAAAGTTAATCATTGTATTACGCACACAATTTTTTTTTTAAATTTTCAATCTATTGTGAAATTTATCTTTATTCTATTGTGAAATTTATCTTTATTCTATTGTTATAGATAATCAGGCTGTAGAATCGGAGAAATAAGAAATGTTTCAAATATACCAAACATGCCTTCAATTTTTTAAATTTCTATATTGACTTAACGCTGGTAATTTTTTTTGTGAATTATCAGGTACCCAAATGCGTGCCAGTGTAATAAGAAATGTAAATGGATTAAAATAATAAACCTAAATATGATAATAAATAAATAGTTGATCCCTTCCTTTTTTGTTAATACTAAAATATTTTTTCTTCGATGTGGGAAGGTAAATTGAGATAGCGAACCAAGCTATCGAAACGTTTCTACACATATTTGGATTTTTTAAATCTCAATTTACCTTCCCACATCGAAGAAAAAATATTTTAGTATAAACCTAAATATGCTCGAAAACATGAATTTTTCGATTTTGAAAGGAACCCAATAAGGTTAATTGAAAATTCAAATTTCAGTGCTAATTCTGGATTAACTCAAGTAACCTTTTTGTCTTTCATTGGGTACCCAAATGGATGCCAGAGAAATAAGGAATCTTGAATCATTTGAAAGGAACGACTTAAATACTCGAAAAAGTGAATTTTTCGATTTCAAAAGGAACCCAATGGGGTTGATTAAAAATTGAGATTTCAATATTAATGCTGAATTAATGCTGGTAATCTTTTTTGTGAATTATCAGGTACCCAAATGGGTGCCAGAGTGACAAAGAATGTCAAATCATTTAAAAAGAACGACTAAAATACTCTAAAAAGTGAATTTTTCGATTTTAAGAAGAACCCAATTGGGTTAATAAAAAAAGCAGATTTCAGTGTCAATACTGATTTAATGCTGGTCATATTTTTTTTGTATTATCAGGTACCCAAGTGGCTGCTCCAGTGATAAGGAACCTCAAATCATTCGAAAGGAACGACTTGAATACTCGAAAATGTGAATTTCTTGATTTTAAAAGGAACTCAGTGGGGTTGATTAAAAATTCAGAATTCTATGTTAAATCTGGCTTAAAGGTTATAATCTTTTTTCTTTACTATCAGGTACCCAAATGGGTGCCAGTGTGATAAGAAATGTGAATAGATTAACAGAATCGACCTAAATACTATAAAAAATGCGTTTTTCGATTTTGAAAGGAACCCAATAGGGTTGATTAAAAATACAGATTCCAGTGCTAATTCTGGACTAACTAAAGTAACCTTTTTTGTCTAGCATTAGGTACCCAACTGGGTGCCAAAGTGATAAGAAATCTCAGTGGATAGATAGAATGGACCTAAGTACCGTTAAAAATTCGATTTTTCGAAAATGAAGAAAACCCAGTGGGGTTGATTAAAGATTCAAATTTTAATATTTATGCTGTCTTAACGTTGGTAATCTTTGTTCTGTATTATCAGGTATCCAAATGGGTGCCAGTGTGATAAGAAATCTTAATGGATTAAAAGAAACGACCTAGATACTTTAAAATGTGCATTTTTCGATTCTAAAAAGAATTTAATGGGTGTTGATTAAAGATTCAGATTTCAATATATTAATGCTGATTGATGCTGTAATCTTTTTTTTGTATTAGCAGGTACCCAAATAGGTGCCACTGTGATAAAGAATCTCAAGAGATTGAAAAAAACACTTGAATACTTAAAAATGTGCATTTTTGATTCTCAAAGGAACCTAATATAGTAAAGTTTACATATAGTAAAGTTGACAAGTTCTTTGTCTATTTAACCAAAGATTTACCAACTATTTTGTTTATTTAACGTTAAATAAACAAAATAGTTGGTAAACCTTTGGTTTACTAAGTCTATCATAACTGCGATTATGATACCATAATCGCAGTAATGATAGAATTAGTAATTCCAGCCAGAAAAAAGTCAAAGAAACACAGTTATTGAATAAAATTTATCAGGTTAATACTGCCAGGAATTTTTTCGTGCCACCCAAAATGTGAACGATAGAGTCTTTTTTACAAGAATGAAATTTCTGAAGAAGTAAATGTGTGGCGTGAAATAAAGCAAACAATTGCCATTAACCCGATTTCCCTGAGGTGAGTTGGAGTCCAGGACTTCTTTATGGAGAGTAATACGCAAATGAAGTGGATTTAATGTCGCGTAGTGGAAATAAACCATAGATTTTAATGAAATGCACCAATACAGAGAAGTAGCCGATATATTGGCACTTAGGACGGAGCAGAAGCGTTGGGGCAAGAGGATCGGTAGGTGTTTATACACAAGCTCGTTCTAGGCTTGCATGAATACACATACATTGGGAAAATGAACCATACATCAGGGCATGGGTATATCAGGGGTGCACGTAGGGAGGCCGCCATAGGTCCAGGCATAACTCAGAATTGCCTGCCCGCAAGGGTAGAATTCAGCATAGCACTAACATTGTATGCGTTCACGTTATGTATTTATGTAAATGCATACCCCATCCCATGTCAAACGCTCCGCGTGCCCCTTACCCCTTTGCCCTCTTCTCACGCTCGTCTACTGGACATTGGCCGAAGGTGTATGCGCATTATACACGAGTATAAATGTGCGTATGTGTTTACACGAAATGTGTACAAGTATATAGCTTAGTCGTATGACTATGTTCGATGTTTAGAGTGAGAGGGAGCTCGAGAGAAAGAGCAAGAGGCCAAGAGAGAAAGAGAGAGAGAGCGAGAGAGAGAGTGCGTATAAGCGAAGCACATAAGCCAAAGGATGGAGATTGCTAGCCAACGTGCTACGGTACACAGCATATAGCACACACCGATCACATTAATCAGAGGTTATTGCGTGCATTTCTAATCATCCGAGGCCCCTAACTATTCCCAGATTCTGATTGGTGCATTACTCGGTATTTCCGGTATGATTCTGCATTCCAATTGGCCAACTGGCTCGTTCGAATCGAATTCACGGGTTTCTACGTTTCCCGACAGCCACAGTCCACGACGCTGTTATCATGCCAGCTTCCGATATTGCAAGTTATGGTTGCATCGTCATTATTAGTCTTCTTCAAAAGAGATCAAAATCATTCTTTGTAGTTCTTTAAAAATAATTGTTACTTCAATCTATTGGTATTATTTATTTCTTAATTATTTTATCTGTTTTTTGCTTCTTTCGTTTATTGCTTGCCTTTTTTATTTATTTTTTTTTACTTTTTTGTATCCTACTTTTACTTATTGCTTTTATTTATTTCGTTAATTTCTTTTAATTCTTTCTTTCATTAATTTCATTTGTTTATTTATTTCGTTAATTTCTTTTAATTCTTTCTTTCATTAATTTCATTAGTTTATTTATTTCGTTAATTTCTTTTACTTCTTTCTTTCATTAATTTCATTTGTTTATTTATTTCGTTAATTTCTTTTAATTCTTTCTTTCATTAATTTTATTTGTTTATTTATTTCGTTAATTTCTTTTCATTCTTTCTTTCATTAATTTCATTTATTTATTTATTTCGTTAATTTCTTTTACTTCTTTCTTTCATTAATTTCATTTGTTTATTTATTTCATTTAATTATTCCATTTATTTATTTCATTTATTTATTTACACAATTTACGGGCTACAAATAAAAAAAATGCCCATTCGTACAAAACGTACTAGTAATTTAACATATTTGCGTAGGCAATATCAATTTATTTCATTTATTTATTAATTTCATCAATCTCTTTCATTTCTTTCTATCATTAATTTCTTTTATTTATTTCCATCATTAATTTCGTTTGTATATTTCTGTCATTAATTTCTGTTATTTATTCTTATTTAGAAACTTTTACATCATCATTATTATAATTTTAATTTCAACATTGTTTATGAACACTCAAGTTGCTTTTTATCAAAAAAGATCAATAAGTGCACGTTTTAAATTGTCATTATTGCGATCACTTAATTGAAATAATATAAAAAATACGCAATTAAATTAATTAATGAATTCTTTCATAAATTGGTCGATGAATAAAAATGAAAAAACTAGAATCTTTTCCGCTCAAAATGTTCTAATAGGTTCACAAAAGATCAATAAATATTTTCTATAATATCTAGAAATGATTAAAAATGAGTGAAAATGATTAACAAGAATTGGAAACGATTGAAAATAATTAAAAAGGAGTGGAAGTAGTTAAAAAAATTGAAAGTTATTGCAAATAATTGAAAATGATTAAAAATAGTTGTAAAGTAAGTGAAACTGGTTATAAAGAATTGGAAATGTTTTAAAATAATTGAAAATGAGTGAAAGTGGTTATAAAGAATTGAGAGTGGTTGAAAATTAATTGAAATGAGTAAAAGTGATTAAAAAGAATTGAAAGTGGTTGAAAATTAATTGAAATGAGTAAAAGTGATTAAAAAGAATTGAAAGTGATTGAAAATAATTTAAAATAAGTGAAAGTGATTGGAAATTATTGCAGTTGAATAAAAGTAATTGATAATTTGGAATAAAAATTGAAATAAAAAATAGTGTTAAATAATGAGCTTTACTTCAAGTAGTACAAGCAGACTAGACTGAATAGTGAAAATAGACCACGTGTAGTAGTAAACACATCTTTAGGTCAGACTCGCAGTAGTAGAGATATTTTTCAGTAGTAAAAACCCTCTTCACATTCAGTAGTAGAAGTACACTCTATGTCAGACTTTCAGTAGTAAAAGCAACTTTCTCTAAGGCGATAAATTCCAAACTGAATTTTATTGAATTGAATAATTTGAAAATTTTTATTGAATAACTGAATTATTTGTTAAACGATGAATAACATGTAGTGAATTAAAACAACATGTAGCGAATTAAAACAACATATAGCAAATTAAAACAACATGTAGCGAATTAAAACAACATGTAGCGAATTAAAATAACGTGCTGCAAAATTAACGTAACATTTAGCGAATTAAAATAATACGTAGCGAATTAAAAATATCATGCAGCGAATTAAAAAACATTTAGCGAGTTCAAATAATATTTGGAATCTAGAAAATACAATAAATAATAAAAGACATTTCAATAAAGCACTTTGAATAAAAATAAATAAAGTCTTTCTTTCGTTATCTAGACTTCGCTATGCACATGAAAACTATTTTGCTTTTACAATAATCCAGTGTTATAACACTTTATTATAATAAAAACATTTTTTTTAAAAAAAGTCCTTGTAAAGGAATCCAGTGCAAGCAGTTTTTATTCTATTTTCTGGAAAATACAATTTTTCAAGTAATATGGGAAAATATTTTAAAGCCATAGAAATGAAATTTTGTATCAGAAACGCACATTCGAAGCAAGAGGTAGACCCTTCTTCGAGTTACAACAGCAATAATACTTTTCTCCCTTGATATTTCGATCACCAAAAAATATAATCGTTATCGGAAATTGAAATTGCTCGTCAATTTTTCACTATTGACTTTTCAATATTTTCGGACTGTAATGGCTCTAAATGCTTACTGCTTTTTCTACTTCAGCTAACAAACATTTTCCCTCCATTGTATTTGATTGCTAACAATAGCAATGGCTTTTTTAAACATTCAACATTCAAAATTTTTTAAACATTTTTTTTCTTTTTTTTTCGTATTGAAACTATAACCGTATTATAATACAAACGGTGATTCGTAATAAAATTGATTTGCAATACAAATTATTACTAAATACAATGATTTATAATAACATTGATTCATAATACAATTGATTCACAATACATATGATTCATATAATAAAAGTGATTCATAATACAATTGATTCACAATACATATGATTCATATAATAAAAGTGATTCATAATAAAATTGATTTACAATACAAATGATTTATAATACAAATGTTTCATAATACAAACGTTTCATAATACAAATGTTTCATAATACAAATCTTTCATTATACAAACGTTTCATAATACAAATCTTTCATTATACAAATGTTTCATAATACAAATTTTTCATAATACAAATGTTTCATTATACAAATCATTCGTATTACAAATCATTCATAATACAAATGATTCACAATAAAATTGATTAACAATAAACTATAATATCGAAACAAATCTTTTAAGTTTGTTTTAAATTTTCAAGAAACAAATTTGATCGTTTTGCTTCCTCACACACGAAGCTTTGTTTTCCTTGTTCCAAATTTACTTCCTACAGTTTCAAACAATTTAAATGTCCTCAAAAATAATTTCCTTGCAATTGCAAAATTTTCTATAAATATATTTATAGAAGAATCGACGCTTGACACAAGAATTTCAAATTCTACTTTATCTATATTTATTACAAACTAATTATTTATCAACATTTGCTCGTAAAGACGCACAGTTTTCTCGAAAGTATCAATTTGATACCAAAAAGTGTCAAATTGATTACGAAAAGTATCAAATTGATCACAAAATCTTCATCAATTTGATATTTTTCATATGAATTTGATACTTAAGTATCAAATACTTATACTTGATACTTAAGTTTCAAATTCATATGAAAAATATCAAATTGATGAAGATTTTGTGACCAATTTGTGCGAGTATCAGATGATTTAAATTCTTCTGAAAGGTATATATGGATTCAAAAATAGATTACAAAGCCATACACGTTAATATTACAAGAGTACTCTTTCACCTCTCTACCTCTTTCCCGAGAACGGGTTGGGGTTATAGAAAGAAAAGGGTTCACTCATTGGCGGACGAAAGTAATTTCGATTTCTCGCTACTTCGATTCGGGCGGGATAATTGCCAAGTAATTAACAATCCAGTTTCAATTCGCTTCTCGCGGAAAATAGCAAATTCGTAATATCCTACAATATTGCCTCCCCCAGTTGCCCCTGATGCCTCCACCAGAATTCTAGAACGAATAGAGGCACATCCTCTCCGAGGCAGTCATTGCTCTCGCGAGAGAGCGAAAGAGACATCGAGAGAGCGAGAAAGAGAGAGCAAAAGAGCAAGAGAGCGAGAGAGACATTCCGCGATTCAGCACATTTTCAAATTTCCTATTTGTAAATAAGCAATCAGCAGCTGTCCGTTTGGTGTTAAGCATCCGCTCAGCGCGAAACAGAGGTGAGACAATAATTAATCATTTCAATTAACAGACAATTCGATTGGAACGCCGCGCCGCTCGAGAAGAATATTGGAAACGGGACAGGCCGGAAAACCAGGCTTCCCCCCCCCCCCCCCACAGCCCTCGACCCAACTACAGACAACAAACTCCAACTCTAGGTCCGACACCGCGACCCCGACCACCGAACCATTCACTATCGATGAATTTACTTCCGCACTCCGTCATTTTCAAGAAACGGAAGCGGAAACTAACCAATTGCTATAGAGCGACACCAGGAAGAGTTCGCAAATTGGGCGACAAACAAGATTCCTGTAAAATTGTCGTTTAATTTCAAAAAAAACTTTTTCTTAACAATCATAGTTTTTTGCTTCTAATTCTAGGACTTTTTATTTTATGGAACACAATTTTCTTTTATACTTTCTGTTATGCTTTACTTTTATGTACTTTTTTCATATACTTTTCTTTTAGACTTTCTTTTACACTTTACTTTTAGATGCTTTCTTTCACCTTTTAGTTTTATACACTTTCTTTCGCACTTTTCTTTCGCACTTTTCTTTTACACTTTCTTCCACACATTTCTTTTGTACACTTTCTTTCGCACTTTTTTGTTACACTTTCTTTCACATATTTTTTCTATACACTTTCTTTCGTACTTTTCTTTTACACTTTCTTTCACATATTTCTTCTATACACTTTCTTTCG
>WNHD01008105.1:0-12661 GCA_011057455.1 Ganaspis sp. Gsp50
ACGTGATCCTGATGCACAACAATATTACTGTTCACAAATACCTGAACATTATACATGGATTCAGAAATCTCATGAATGGAAAGCCAGGGAGCGTAATATGGAAGTAATGGGAAAAATGTATTCCATTAATCCATCACATGTTGAATTATTTTATCTTAGATTATTGTTGCTTACGAGGAGAGTAGCAACCTCGTGTGATTCTTTAAAAACAATTGATGGGATTATACATGAAGCATTCACATCAGCTTGTTTAGCATTGGGACTCATAAAGAATACTTTTAAATTGTAAATTCGGGTTCTACATAATAATTGACTGGTGAGGTGTTTCGCACTTGAGATTGTCTTTTTTGTTTGCCGGTGTAATAGAGCGCGTGTAGCGCGCATATGTTGTGCTAGTGGAGATGAAAAAAGGTTTGAGACATGGTTAACATATGTGTCTGCCCATGGTGAAAAGGGACGTACATCAAACAAATTTTAGGTTATGTTTAGTGATAGTTTTATCCTGATTAAACATTCATTTTTAACTATTGTGACGCAGTAAAACTTACCACGTACAATTTTTCGATTTTTAATGATTTAAAAGCTAATTATAAAATTCGAATTTAAAATAAACACACCAGACTAAAAGTTACTTCAGGATGCTACGCAACCAAATTAAAACTTTATAATTTCTTGTCAGTAATAATAAACAGTAGCACAGGCATGCGAAAATTAACATCTTTTCAGTTACAAGAACAATTCGGGGTGTTTCTTGTGTATTTTTTCGCGCTGAATACGAATCTGGTCTCGAAAATGGTCCATCACGTTAGGATTTTGAGTAATTCTAGGTAAAAGTTCCCAAAAATGGCTATTTTTGCCTTTTTTGTGAATGTTTTTCAAAGTACCAAAATTTTCTTTTTAATTTTCAATCATGGTACCATATAGTACGCGCTTTAAGCTTTAAAAGTCAATTTTAAAAATTAATTTACGCTGTTTTTTAAAAAAGTTATGAATAATTGAATTTATGGCATTTAAACATTTTTAATGCATATTAACCGTTTGGGGATCGCTTTCATACCAAGGAAGACAAAATGTATGGATGTTTTTAATCTTTAGACACACAAAAATTAGTTTTAAAGAACAAGATAATAAATAGCAATTAATACTAAAGGGTTTGTCTAATTCTGTAGACTGCAAGAAAAACTAAATTTCGGTTTAATTGCCGTATTTGCCAAACCTTGTCAGCATACAGGTTAAAGAAATTGCTATAAATAAATTAATAAAGTCAATTTTTTCTAGTACATTACTTTAACTAATGATTTCCTCTTTATTTAAAATAACGTTATTTTTTATAATCAATTCTTTTCACTTACAATCAGTACACCGGTAAATTGATTTCGATTCGAGTGTGGTGCTTTTATTTACTAAACAAAATAGAAGGAAAACACTACGCAAGATCGGTAGAAACAGTTAGGGCCGTATGAACTTTAAGTCACAGTCTGCGACACTTTTTCTCGCTCTCTAGTAGGGCCCATACGCTCGAAAAGTTATACGTTACATATTAAGTTAGGGTTAATGAAACAATTTGTCAAGGCCTTAAATCAAGAAGGACAATGTTTTAAATATTTATTTGAAAAATTCCCATCTCTAAGTGATACAAAGATAAAAGAAGGCATTTTCGTGGGACAAGATATACGAAAATTAATGAATGACAAAATATTTGAGAATACAATGACTAAAGTGGAAAAGAATGCATAGGGAGGATTTAAAAATGTCTGTAACGGATTCTTAGGAAATCAGAAGCAACCTAACCAAGAATTAGTCCAGAAAATGTTGGACAGTTACAAAAAACTAGGGTGCAATATGAGCAATAACTGTTTCGAAAATTATGGCGAAATTTGAAATAATGGCGATTGTTCTGTAGGTTGTAATCACAGACTTATCATCAGCTTTGAAGATACGAATGGTTTTTGCTGTTTTCCATGATTGTGGGAAAGAACAGGTTTTTAAGGAAAGATTGAAAATAATCGAAAGCGGATAAGCAAGAATAGATGCACAATATATTATTAAACTAGGATCATTGTCGAGGACAGATGTAAGAGGTTTTAAAGATTTTGCAAATTTTAGGATCTGCTGCTCAGATAAGATAAAGTTAGGTTTTCCCAGTTTAGACACCACACTATCAACTGAGGTAACAGAGTTAGAATTAGATAAAAATTAGATATGTTTATTATCTACTTGTAAGAATTTTTATAAAAATTTCCGCGATTAACCGCACATAGTGCGCCTGAAATAAAAATGAAACTAAAGGTCAAAACAGTTAAAATGTCGCTGCATATTTTAAAATTGTTCTGTTTCTATATAAAAAAATCGTAGAATGAAAATCAGCCATCGAGGGCTCTTTGAGAAAATTGAATTTAAAACTTTTGTGCGCCCTGAATTTTTTTATATAAATTCTTTTTTTACTATTTAATTTCTCTGAAGTTTAATCCTACTATGTGTAATAAATCAAGTCTTTTTTTTAAATTAGTCTTTATTCAAGGAAAATGAAAATTATTTGCAAAAGTGAAAATTCAATCAATGGAAGGAATTAAGAAAAGTAAAGAAATTTATGATATTTTATTTTTTTAATTTTTTATTTATTTTAGAATTTGTTTTCCATTTAGTTGTACTTATTCTGTTTAATTTAATTTAATCTTAGCAAGGTAGTGTCCAAATTAAAGAATCTCATGTTCTTCAAACTAAAATCAGGGATATATTAAAATACTTGTTTTTTAATTGGCAGTAGAAGGACATGAAAAATTTTTATTTTGAGTCCAGATCAGTAATTCTTGTGTAATTTTTCATAAATTCTACAAGTTTATTTTAAATTTCGTTTCTTTCTGGACAAATAATAGTCAGCACAAAAAAATTATACAAAAAGAAAATTAAGCCATAAAATATTTCAAAGTGACTTTTCTTAATCCTTGAAGGATAATTTTCATGCAGTGTTCTTTTTATCTAGAAATAAAACAATTTCAAAATCTACAAAGAAGTTTTAAGTGTTTCGACTTTTGGTATAATTCTTTTCAGACTCACCGTGCACATGCCATTATTTATTATTTATTGAATATTTCAAAAAATAGCATTCTGAAATTTAAAATATTCATACGAAAAATGTTAAAAATTTAGATTTTAAAATGAAAATCATCAATTTTGGTTAATGTAAATTATAAAAAAAATATGTTTTTATTTCTTTCTTTATTTAAATCACACGGGTAATAAATCCATTTTTTTAAACATTTCTTTGCATATTTCATTGGAAAATGATTTCTTACAGCCGACACTCCATATGAATAAGAAGTGTAGAAAAAGAAAAAAATTTGTCGCGTAATGAAAATATTGTTATGGACAAATTTCTTATTTACACGTTTCTGTGTAAAAAATTAAATCTTTTGTTGATTCTTCTGTGGTTTTGCAAACCAATCTGTAACATAAAAATCTTATTTTGTTTGTAAACATTGTATTTTTATTTTTAATAAAAAAAATAATGTACTATAATTTCCTGTAAACGAAGTAATATTAAATATATTTATATACAGATCTGATTTATTTATCTTTTTAGAGCAAAAATAATCAAAAGAAAATAAGCTCACCTTTTTAACTGTTTGCACTCGTAAGTGTGTATGATAAAGAAAAAGTTGTTTTATTAAGTATAAAGGAAATTAGAACATCGCTCTATTTAAAATGATGCATTAATGATTGTGGCAAAGAAACTGCTTAATAAAAATGTATTCAAATATTTTTTTAATTTGATGAAAAATTGACTAAACGAACCATAATTATTTAATATTTAATTTATTATTTAATTTTACATTTATTATTACCTAATTTAATATTTCAAACATATTTTATTATTTATTATTATTTAAACATTTTTATTATTATAAAATTTATTAAATTTACTATAATCATTTAATAATCAAATTATTATTTACTAAATTTACAGTTATTATTATTTTATTATTTCAAAGGTAAGACAAATATTAATATAATTCAACATTAAAAAAAATTTTAATTAATTGAGTTGGCATTAAAAACTATAAACAATAATAATAATAAAACAAATAAATTATGAGAATAATATATTTTATTCTTATTATTTATATTATTTGAAGAAAATGTGTGTGTAACAAATTTAAAAAATGTGTACAGAATAAATGCTATTCAAAGCTTGTCAATTGTTATTACAAAATAAAATTGTCAATTGTCTCCCATTTGGCATACTATTGACATTCTAAAAAATTGGTTAACCGAAAAATTTTAGCAAGTCCTTTCATCGATTTCTAAGCCTCTGACAGTTTCCAAAACACTAATAATTCCCATTAAAATTATAAAGAGTAATACAAATTTTTAATATATGTTTGAAAGATAATTTACAAAAATGCGTGAAATTGTGCATATTCAAGCTGGTCAGTGTGGCAATCAAATAGGAGCCAAGGTTAGAGAATTGTAATCTATAATAAATTTTGTAAGATTTTAAAAATAAATATTGCCCAATGTTTTGTCTTTTAAGTAATTATTATTAAATTTTGTTTTATTATTAATTTTCATCGCAAAATTGTTTTCTGTTTCACTTTATTTATTAATTATTTTTCTTAATTGATATTTTTCTTAATTAATTATTTTTGATTCAATTTAATACTATTGTATTTTAATTATTTTTTGTTCAAAGTTTGTACTCACAATGAAAATATGTAGAAAGCATGAAAAATAGTTGTTAATTGAAATTAACAATAAATAGGTACACTCTTTTATAAATATTTTCATTAGCCTATTGTAACAAATATTATCAGATTGCAATTTAATTCAATTAAATTATGATTTAATTTTATTTAGTTCAATTAATTTAATTTTGTATTGTAACATACAGTAGGTATAATATTAATTATTGCTTAATATTTTAATAAAGTTATGTCACGGTAGTTAATTACACATATATACCTACAAACAAAAATTATCAGATTGCATTTATCTTATCAGTTTTCTCCATTTACAGTTTAAAACGATAAATATTGAACTTACTAACATTATTTCAACGCAAATATTTTTTGTTAGTATTAGTTGTTTTTTAGTACTTAAAACCATAGTTTCAAATAAGTAAATCTAAACAAGACAAAATTACCTAAACAACAATGTTGTTTTTTTAATAGGTCACAAAATTGAAAATAAGAAATTACGTAAGAATCGTCACATATGACACATTAACCAAAATTTCGACGTTTTGTTCATAAAATTATAAATGTAATTCTGAAAATTAGTAGACATTTGAAAACATCACCAAGACGGGTGTTAATTAATTTTTTTTTTCATTAAAAAATAATTTTATAAAATGATGAACTAACGCATGTAAAACCATTTTATTTACAAAATAATCAATAAATCAAGGCAGACTATTTTGATAAAATTTTATGAATTTCTACTAATTTTCAGAGTAATACATTCACTTTTAAAAGTAAAACATTGAAATATTTTGATAATCGATTTCAATTATAATTACCAGCAATTTGTTAACCAATTACAGTTAGTTAATTAACTTTTTAATCAATTTCAATTAATTAACTAATTTTTGAATCTATTTCAACTAACCAATTTTTAAATCAATTATAAAATTGAATTAACGACGATTCATTAACTAATTATTACTATTCGACTTGGAATATTTCACCAATTTGATAATCAATTCTAATTAAATGCCAATTTTTAACCAATTTATCAATTTTAATTAATTCATGAAGTTGCATACCAATTTGAATTAATTATTAAATTTTAAGTATTTACCCAGTTGGTTAACCAATTTATCAATTTCAATTAATTATTCGACTTGTTAATCAATTCTAATTGAATGCCCATTTTTAACAAATTTATCAATTTCAATTAATTAACCAATTTATTAAATAATTTTAATTAATTATTCAATTTGTTAATCAATTTTAATTAATACTTCAATTTGTTAATCAATTCGTATTAATTGCCCATTTCTTAAACAATTTACAAATTTTAATTAATTCGTTAATTTGATTATAAATTTATCAATTTTAATTAATTCATGAATTTGCTTACCAATTTCAATTAATTATTTGTCCACATTGTTAACTAATTTATCAATTATTATTAATAACCCAATATTTACCAATTTCAATGAATGATTAAATTTATTAATCAATTTCGATTCATTCATCAATTCGTTAATCAATTTTAATTAATTAAACAATTTGTTAATCAATACCAATTAAATAATAACATTGTTAATCAATTTCAAGTATTTTATACATATTTTATACATGTATTATTATATATTATACATTTTGTACATATATTATACATATATATTATACATATATATTATACATATATATTATACATATATTATACATATATTATACATATATTATACATATATTATACATATATTATACATATATTTTCTTTTTTTTCATACCCATATTTCCACTCCATAACACATAATCGACCATACTAACATATCAAACATCCATAACCTCTTTCTCTAATCATTCCCAAATTTTCTTTTTCCTATCCCACATACCTGTCCCATTACTCCTCCTGTCTCTTCCAATCTCTTACATACATTCGAGTTATTACTCCGATTAAACCTCATCCATTATCCCAAATAACAAAATTCCTCTACCTCCTCAAATATTCTTCCATTCATTCTCCATTCATCCTTTTTCTCCCCTCCTCTTCTCCTGAATTTTATCATCTTCGTCTTTTTCACATTCACACACAGATCCTTTTCCGTAAAATACTTTTCAAACTCTTGCATCATCAACTGCATCCCGCTTTCTTGTTCTGCTATCAACACCACATCATCCGCATATGCCAGGGAGTAAATCCCTGTATTCTCCAAACGTACCCCTCTTTTTCCGCTCTCTTTCAACCTCTCCTCCAAGTCTCCTATGATCATACTGAACAATAGAGGATTTGAAAGACCTTGAATAGTCTTAAAACCTTGATAGCCCACCTCTGAAATAGCCCTCCTCCCATCCAAAATTCCTTCCCCAATCTTTGCATACTCTTTGGCCTAATCTCACCCTCGCCCTAGTATCCATATAAATTTCCTTTACCCTCACCACAATTCCTTCCTCAATTCCACTTCCTCTCAGCACTCTCCACAAGATCCGCCTATTAACCAACGAAAATGCTGCATTAAAAATCACGAACATATCTATCCGTTTTCATTTCTTCTCCTCCAATTTCTTATTTACTAAATAATTCAGATCATACATATTATCCGCCGTCCCCATACCTTTCCTAAAAGGTCTGGGACTAAAAGGTGGGTTTTTCCTAAAAGTCTGGTTGTACGATAAACAACCTACTTTCACCACCCTCTCCTCCGACCTTCTCAAAATCTTTGCATAGATCCTATACCTAACTGGCATGAGGGTAATCCTCCAACCTTGTCCCCTCTCATTTCTTTATAATTGGCACAATCAAATCCATCTTCCACTCTTCCTGCCATCCCTCTTGTTTTGTTATAAAGTCTCTGATCTAATTTTTGAAAAAGGTTTATTAAAAGGATTGGTCAGAAATTATAATCAGGAAGTAAATAAATTGTTGAAAACTGGTTCATATAAATTTAACAATATAAATTACTTCATTTATTCAAGAAAAGCAAGGAGAAATGATTGATATTCGAAAGAGCGCCTGAACAGTTCGAGCGCTCGTTAATTTCTAGTTCAATTACAATGCAAGTGGATGAAACTTGGTGAAATTTGGCAATGTCGCAGATTTTTAGAAAATATAACAACGTTGGATTTAGATGGCTGGAAAATTTGACCAGTTCAATTTCTAAGACGGTACCATTAGCCAGGTCTAGCGACCCGTCGATGGTAGGGTTTTTCCCGTAATAACAATCCATTAGCCGTTCCTAATCCGGAAAGTATTTGTCCACTGCGCGAATCTTGAATATTTTTAAAGGAATTAATAAAACTTTTTACTAGAATTTACGACATACTTAAGTCGCATCTGCAGATCAGGAGTTTACAATTTTTTCAGCAAAACTTGAAAAATAATAAGATGCAACGATCCATTTCTTTGGAATTTGTATAAACTACAACAATAGAAACTCAAATTCTTTTTAAACTGAAAATCTCGTAAAATTTTAGATGAGAGAAATAAAATTTATAAAACTAAATTCTAAGTTTAGAAGATATTCATCTTACGCTTCTATTTATTTTATTTATTTTTAAACAAATTATTGTTACGACGTAACACCTCTCCTTTTCACACTTTATTCATTATACTCATTGTCAGTAACATACCTCCCTTGCCTTCTCCCTTCCAAATTTTAAACTTTCATTCTCCAATATTGTCAGTAACATACCTCCCTTGCCTTCTCCCTTCCAAATTTTAAACTTTCATTCTCCAATCCATCCCTCTCCTTTCCACACTTTATTCATTATACTCAGTAACACCTCCCTTGCCTTCTCCCATCAAAATTTCAAGCTCTCATTCTCCAATCCATCGTACCCCGCAGAAAAGACTATTTTTACGATATTCTTATATAATAAAATTTCTATTTTCAGTTTTGGCAAGTAATTTCCGACGAGCATGGAATTGACGCGACTGGCAGCTACCATGGAGACTCGGATCTCCAATTGGACAGAATCAGCGTCTACTACAATGAGGCTTCTGACAACGTTTACGTCCCTCGATCGATTCTTATCGATCTGGAACCCGGGACCATGGACTCTGTCCGATCAGGACCATTTGGACAAATTTTCCGTCCTGAAAACTTCGTCTTCGGACACTCTGGAGCTGGAAACAACTGGGCGAAAGGTCACTACACCGAAGGAGCAGAATTAGTTGATTCTGTCCTCGACGTCGTCAGAAAGGAAGCAGAAGGCTGCGATTGTCTTCAGGGCTTTCAAATGACCCATTCCCTCGGGGGTGGTACTGGATCAGGAATGGGAACCCTTCTCATCTACAAAATCCGAGAAGAATACCCTGACCGAATAATGTCCACCTTCTCTGTCGTGCCATCTCCGAAAGTCTCCGACACTGTTGTCGAGCCCTACAATGCCACCTTATCAGTACACCAATTAGTGGAAAATACCGACCAGGCTTATTGCATTGACAACGAAGCTCTTTACGATATTTGCTTCAGGACACTAAAGCTCACTGCTCCAACCTACAACGATCTGAATCATCTTGTTTCCCTGACAATGTCCGGCATCACCACGTGTCTCAGGTTCCCTGGTCAATTGAACGCTGATCTTAGAAAATTGGCCGTAAACATGGTTCCATTTCCTCGTCTCCACTTCTTCATGCCAGGATTCGCACCATTAACAGCTCGGGACAGTCAACATTATAGAGCTCTAACTGTTTCGGAATTGACGCAGCAAATGTTTGACGCGAGAAATATGATGGCGGCTTGCGATCCGAGTCACGGAAGATACTTGACGGTTGCCGCAGTTTTTCGGGGAAAGATGTCCATGAAGGAGGTTGACGAACAGATGCTCAATGTTCAAAATAAAAACAGTTTATTCTTTGTAGAATGGATTCCGAATAATGTGAAAACTGCTGTTTGTGATATTCCTCCTAAAGGGCTGAAGATGTCTTCTACTTTCATTGGCAACACCACCGCTATTCAGGAACTGTTCAAGAGAATTTCTGAGCAATTCACTGCCATGTTCAGGAGAAAGGCTTTTCTTCATTGGTACACTGGAGAGGGAATGGACGAGATGGAATTCACTGAGGCTGAGTCCAATATGAATGATTTAGTTGCTGAGTATCAGCAGTACCAGGAAGCAAACACTGATTTGGATAATGATTTCGAAGATGAAGACCAGAATAGTGAGGAAAATTGAAAACTGAGGCTTAGGGTTGATTTTTAAATTATACGTGACTCAATGACTTTAAACGTTAACTAATTATTTTTGGACGTTCTTTCCGGAATATCAATAAAATTGTTTGTTTTTAGCTTATAACAGTTTTTAAAATTTGGATAAAGGGATGCTTAAATTGTTTGTCTTATTTTAATTTTATTTATTAATAATATCAAAATTTCGCCTTATAAGCAAAGAACCTGTAACTTTTCTAAACGTTCAAAAAAGGTTTTCAAAATTTGAATTGTAATTTGCTTTTGAATAAAATATAATTATAGGTTCAAATTAAACAAAATTCTAAGTTTACCATTTTCGGTTCTAATGGATAATCATTCTTTCAAGAAAACTTTTGCAAACCTTTAAGATGTCTTCGTAGTAATAGTATCAGAGTTTTCCAATTTAATGGCGCCGAAATTTTCAACACTTTTTCGTCAATTTTCTGTATTTTCTTTTGTTAATTTTTCAACAATGTAACATAAAGAACTAATGCAATTTGTCAAAATTGTACACGCCGTTTGTGTACAATCAAACGCTGTACAGAATCAGTTGTAATAATAAACATAATTTTCTATTGATTGACATAATCATAACATTTTAATTAATAGAACTTTTTTCAATGAAATATAATGGGTTCATTAAAGTTAATTACCAAATAAGATTTTATTTTGCATAGGAAATAATTATTTTTTAACTAACAGCTATTTCTTTTCGAAATGTCCAAACAAGTTTCTTCAACACTAAACTATTTTTCTTAAGCTAAAAGAATTCCATAAAGTAAACATGATTGTAAATCTATTTAAATAAATTGTAGTTGTTATTTGGCAATAATAAGATGATAATAAGCAAATAAGAGCTTATTATCGTCTACGAGCCAAACGAAAGAAAATTAACTTCTGTCAAAGTAGAAATACGTCATAGGAATAAGAAAATTAATTGTTTTAAAGATTAAACCTAAAGTATCTGAATAATTGATTCCAGTCATAATTGGTTTAAATCTAAATTTTGAATTTATTTTACATTTATCATAATTACGATTCCGAAAGAATATTTGTAATGGATCATGAAATAGATAATGTTGAAGAATGACATGACATACTGATTATGTGATAAATTATAATTAGTCAATTGATTAATTTATTACATAATTATTATATTTGACTTTCATAAAAAGAAGAACATATATATATTTACAGACAGCAAGAAATATGTCGTTAACAGGTATCTATGCAACAAATTGTTTAATCTGCTATGAATCAAATTATCATTAAATTGGGGAAAATACAATACTTTTAAATTCAATCGTTTCATCATATGTACCTGCACCTTTTTTAAATATGAATTTACGATTGTTCTCTATAGAAATAGAAAATTTTACATCACTTGTATAAATTTCTCAGCTGTATAAATAGACACTTCAAATCTGTAATTAATTTGAAAAATTGATTTATTCACATCTCTAATATATAACATGTATGAAACCAAGAAACGGTCCGCAGTTGACTAGAATATTATTTATCACTCTTTAAAAAATCTTGTTTTCCATAACACTTGAACACATTTCATTCCATTTTCAATAAATTTACAAAAGTTTCACTTTTAGTTTAATTAAAAAGTGATTAGATTAGATCTATAGATTAATTAGATTTTATATTTTGTAGTTTTCAATCATAAAGTAGGCAAATTTTTAATAATTTTGCTTTCAAGTGGTAATCATATTTTACTTAATTAATCAGACAATGTCTGCAAAAAATATAATTTTGAGTCTTTATGTACTATTCGGAATTTACTTGGTCTGTTACGGTAAGTGTTGATCTTAGGTTTGTGTATTAAAATTCGAATTTCTTCTAATTAAAACAGTAAGTTCTCGTGTTAAGTGTTAACTCTTGTTTTTAGCAAAACAAGGTTTTAGAGGTGAACAAGAATGGGGTTACTCGACAGCTAGAGAAGGAGTGCACATGTTTTTTTGGTTACACTACACTACTGCAAATGTTTCATCTTACATTGAGAGGCCTCTAATAATTTGGTTACAAGGTGGTCCAGGAGTATCGTCAACTGGACATGGAAGCTTTCAAGAAATCGGTCCCTTTAATCTTAATTTGACAAGAAGAAAACATACGTTGGTAAAACATTTTGGTTTATTTATCTTATTCTAATAATAATCCATTTAGGTAATTATTACAATGAGTCAGGGTACACAATCTAACTTATAATACGGTAGCTTTGAATAAGCGCCTAATGATACGATTCACGAGCATGTTAGCGCCTACGCAGAAGTTCGTTTTCATTGTGAAGAGTTGGGAGAGTTCGGTTCACACAGCCATCGCGTTCGCATGGTACTCGTGAATTGTGCTGAACACTTCGAAACATTTTACGTAATTCAGATAGATAATTGTAGTCTACTAGTCCACGCGCAACCAAAGAAGTTGTAGTTAGAATCAGCCGGTTTACCTCGGTATCGGTTCCACGTTGTAAGGTAGAAAATTCTGTTTTTTTTCACGTTAACATAACCTTAGTCGATCATTGACGTCGATGAGGTAGGCGCGCCTCGCGCGCAGACGCGCGTTCAAAGACCCATGCCTATCAAAAGAATGGCTTCGGACGACAAGATGGACGAGAGCCAAATCGACTCGCAGAAATCCCATCACCTCCTTTTCCTGATACCGAACTCGCCCTCGGTGCGAATGCTCTTTTGTATTATAGTACACTGAGAGAAATTTCTGCCTATTATAGTACGACAAGTTGCCACCAGTTTCGCATGTTTCTCTCACGTACCAAAATGGTTCAAGATGATGCGA
>WNHD01008113.1:0-11331 GCA_011057455.1 Ganaspis sp. Gsp50
AAATAATCATTTTAAAAAGTCAGGGAAAAAAGTTTATTTGGTCAGGGAAAGTCAGGGAAAATCAGGGAATTTTGAAATAAAGATGTGATGGGCACCCTGCAACGAATTAGCACCTACGAATTCTATAACCAGTTCTTGCACCGGAACCCTCAATTGGATGTTACTATTTAGAAGTTGCGCAAACCCCTTGAAATTTAATTTCTATTTAGTGTGAAAAAGACGCATTTTCTCGTAATTTTACTGTAGAATCAGCTAAAATTTTATAAACTGTTGCACCATAATAGATTCTTGAAAACTGTTTGAAATATCGTATACAACTATATTAGTTGATCAATTTGTTCATTGCAACTAATTTCTATGCACTTGTAGAAAAGCCTTGCATAAACAGGAAAAATCCTTAATAATATACAAATTCTCTTAACTTTTTGACTACAATTGTTAAAAAGTGGCATACTGTATAATTTTTTAATAAAATATTTGTAAGTATTTCTGTTCGTGCATTTTTAATTTGTTCGAACAATTTATTGTTAATAGTGTATTAAAATAGTCGATATAAAAAAACCGAGATGTGGTTTTTTTAGAATTTACCAACTTTTTTATGTTAATGATAATTAAGACTTGAGTAAAATTGAATGTCATGTTACATTTAAGACACCTAAAAATCACTCACATTGAAGTCATAACAATTTCTGCAGCAAGTAATTGGGAGTTGTCGAAATTTTTTTCTTTTTTTATCATTTTTATTTAACAGAATTTGCATTTGACAGAATTTGCATTTGACAGAATTTTAAATAAATCAAATTTTTAAACATTTGTCGGGATTTTTATTTGCACGAATTTAATGATGATAAAATTTTTGTTTGATATTTAAATTGCAATTGTTCGCATAGAAGGCGAATTTTGAAATTGATCAATCTCAATTTTCTTGATAATTTCTGATTGGTTCCTTATATTCATTATTGTTTAGACAAATTACTGTTGCTACTATTTAGCAACAACTAATTATATAGCACCTACAATGTTGCAATTTTCTACTAATGTTGCCACTTTAAAAAGCTGAGAATATTGCCTTAGTTATTATTAGCATGAAAAGTAGATTAATTTTAAAACTGTCATAAACTCGGGTGCTCTTTATCTATAATTGTTATACATTATCAAAAATAAATTTTTGAAAGAAATGAAACATACTTGAAAATATTAATGAAATTACACAATGTTAATTTTTAGCAGTTTTATTCAAAAAGTTGAGAGAAACAGATTATGGTTTTTCTTTCTATTCTGAATTTTTGTCACTTTTTGCTTCCTCACAGATGAGGGAGCAAAAATGTTCATAAAATGAACATAATTTTCACGTAGTTTCTATTTATGAGGTTTTTTTACAAGTGCATAAAAAATAGTGAAAATGAACAAATTGTTAAACTAATGGTTGTATACTATTTTCCAAATAGTTTTAAAAAAACTATTACGGTGCAATATTATATAAATTTAGTTAAGCAGATTCTACAGCAAAATGACGAGAAAGTGCATTTTTTCCATAAGAAAATTATTTTAACTTTTATGGGTTATTTGCACAACCTCCAAGTATCAACAGATTAAAAAAACACGTCCTTTTTTCTAATTTGTGATTTCTCTCAATGTATACATCTATTACAGATGGAATGAGTCAAAGGGCTTCACAGGAACAAATTATTCCTGCTTCACCAGAGGAAGAAAATGAAGGATCCGGTAAAAGCATTTTCATTACTACATTTATTTTATTGTCATTGTCTTAACGTAAATATTTTACAGACGGCGAAAGTAGTATGCCTCAAAGGAAAGAAATTACTGCTGAATCGTCAGGACAACAAAATGGGGAAATGCCTGGTAGGTTCCATAATATTCACATATTTGTTATATTATTAAATCGAGAGAAATTTGATTCGATTTGTCTATCACTGTGTACAGACTATATAAACTTTTACCTAGAAAGAATTAGAGGCGCTCGATGGAATAAGTCTATTGTCGCGTCAAACGTCATGGTAGTACGATACTGTTCAGAAAAGCTTTCCCTCTGGGAAGGCACTAATTCGAAATATCCACATACTTTCTATGATTTTTTTACTGTATGTTAAAATGTATTGTGTAGAATAAAGTAGACAAATCATAGAAATTGGGCAAAACATATCAAATTATAGAGTCTCGGGAGGGAAGGCATTCCTGAACAGCACTGTTCCACATTTCTATCCGTGTTGAATTAGACAGGTCTACAAAAAAATAAAAGTTTATGGTTTTTAGATCAGACCTATAATTTCTTATGGATTTTGATGTCCTGAATTCAAATTTGAAAAGAAAAAAAAATCTTGTAGATTTTTTGTTATTGCTGGATTAAGTAAAATTATTTTATTAAAAATATATTTGTCTTTATCATTTTGCATGACAGTTCCTGTTGGTCGAAAAAATATTTAATTACTATCATTCAACGGCAAATTTTATATTCTTTCCAACGATCCCTTAAAAAAAATTTTCGTTAATTTTTGACTTAATTTATCAGCTTTTAAATATGGTCATGTTTTAATACAGTATTTTAAGTGTTCTTGGGCTCATTTTAAATTTTAAAGTTTATGCTTTCATGAGTGTTTGTTTCAAATTTTGTGCACAACTTTTGTAAAAAATGCGGCCAACTAAACTTGTTTCTGAGATTACAAACAATCTATGCGATGAATCTTTTTTTTTCTCTTTAAATTGGAACTGAAGACATCAAAATCTATAAGAAATATGCCTGTGCAAAAAGATCGAAATTTCAGGAAGAGTCGAGTCAACAACTTTTTCGAGCCTAATCGGGTTCGAGTCCAATCGGGTTCGACCCAATCGAGTCGGGTTCTCGAACAGAGAAAGTTCTTAAATAAATTCAAATCCAAAAATTTCGAATTCTCGAACATTTTAAGAACTTTAATAAATTTGATAACCTGAAAAGTTTAAAAACTTAATTTATTCAAAGGCGCAGTCATACCTTCGGCTGGCTGGCTGGCTGGCTGGCTGGCTTACCCCGTCCATCCTCCGCCAGCCAGCCAGCCGAAGGTATGACTGCGCCTTAAGAATTTAAACAGTTTAAGAACCCGAAAACCTCGAACCCGACTCGACTTGTCCGACCCAAAACCATCCAGCTCGACTCGTTCGAGTTTCGGGTTTTTTGCAAGGGTCTAATAAGAAATGATAGATCTGATCTAAAAATAAAAAAAATTTCTTTTTGTAGACCTGTTATTTTTCGTCATAAAAAAGAAACTTTGACTTAATTTTATTTGAAATTTAAAAGTTGAATTTTTTATTTTTCTTCAGGCTTAAGATACATATAGATGTGTGATTAAGTAAATAGGCACAGAAATAAATAAAAACGCTTTGTACAAGACACTACGCTAGTGAATGTGGGTGTATTTTTTCTCGTTGAATCTGTTTCTGATGTTGGAATTGTCAGCTTAGCTTGATATCAGTATGTAATCTAAAGAGCTTGCAAAAACGAAAAAAAAAGGAATTAAACGCAAAATTATTGAAATGTTTTGTTGAAAGATCAGTTAAGTGTATTTCAATGTATTTTATACCTACCGCTGCAATTGAATCAAAAGTCAAAATTGCTATATTGTCTCAAAGTTTGAAGATATCCTCAAAAGTCCTTAGAAACAGAAGGCAAAAAAGTTTTTCGACTACAAGTCGTGCTTTGTAAGCTGTTATTTAACTCTGCTTTTACAGATAACTAAAAAATACTGCTCACCCTTAAAAAGCCACCGAATCGAAAGTGGTTTGTATTATATTCACTTTTTGTCCTGATTCATTCTTTTTTAAGAATCTAAATTTCAAGGAAAGAATTTATCGAGCTTTCTGCTCCAATGATAATTAATTAAATAATTTATCAAGGAAAAAGGAAAGGAAAGCTCGATAAATTATTTCCTTTAAATTAATAGCCAACTTGAAGTCTGTAGGCTGGATAAATTCATAATTTGATTAAAAATCTAAATTTAATTTTGTTAAAATCAAGTGTACAATCACAGAATATTATTAACTGATGTCTCCTTAACTAATTTCCATTAAAATAACCTTGGAAAATTCCAAAGTAATTTTTAAAATATAAGAAACATTCTTAACTTTAATTTCGTAATTTTTACTACTTATTTTAATTAAGATTAATAAGTTAAGTATTACTTTTTAATATTCAGTTGTGGAATTCACAAATATTTACTTGGTGTTAATAAAATTACCTTTGGATTAGCATAAAATATTTAACGGCATCGAAAGTGAATCGGATAGTGGATCCACTTACGATCCAGTGGCTCCATCAGGGCAAATTGCCAAACTGAATAAAAATTTTGAAGCATACTCAGGAAACTGCTTAAAACAAGAATCTGAGGAAAAAAGTAATGTTTTCTATGAAATTTTTCTTTTTGATTTTTTTTTGCGGTTGCCTGAAAGATTTGAGTCAATTCACATTGCGCATTCGATATCAGTAAGGAAAGTACAAACAAATTCTGGATATCTCCGACATTCGCTCTCAGAGCGCTAAAAGTGTGCGAATGTCGTAAACACCCACAGTAGCATATTTCTTTGGCAAAATCATTTTAAAACTTTTCTTGTAATTCATATTTTTTAGCGGTTCTTTGTCTTATCCTATAGAATGGAGCCAAACTGACAAAGCATCGGATTCAGATTCAGTGTGGAGAAATGCATCCGAATTTAGTAGCGTAACGTGCATACAAACTCATTTTTTTCTCGATGAAAACGTTTTATTTTTGTGTGAGCCATGTTTTGTCATTAAGTATGACGAGTAATTCCGCATTGTTAAGGACAATTTATTTTCAATTTGCAAGAAAACTATCAACGAAATCAAAAACTAATGTAGATGGTATGTTTGAACATTTCTTTATTCTGAAATTTTAAAGGAGAAAACGTTTTTTAAATGTATTAAAATTTTGTTAATTTAGTAAATATTGTCTTTAATTTTATGTAATTATTTGAAACTTCAAAATGTTTAAGTACTTCTCATTTCTTAATTACAGTGCCAGTTGGAACAAGGCAAATGTTACGTGCAATTAATGAAATAAAGGTTATTGTGACAACCATGCAGGATGACAGACCAGGAAAAACGAGACAAATTGTTAATTTTGATAACAAGGACGACGAATTAAATTTATTCCCAGCCAAAACTAAGGAAGAAATAGAAGCTATAGAGACCAAACTGAAATCAAAACGTTTCTCATCAAAAGTGGTTTGTATTTCATGTAAAAAGTAATACAGTTTTTTCCCAACGTCAAGATTACTTAAAATTGTTTTCTATACATTTAATGTAACATTGAAATGCCTGCCTCACGGTACTATTGCATGGTGCCTGATATTATTGTTAATATTGAAAACAATGTTAGAATTTGAGACAGAATACTATATGGTATGCTCTGATATAGTTTCCCACTTGGTCTTTAAAAATATGTAAATTAAATATTTTCTTATTTAAATATGTATTTATATAATGGAAAGAGAAGTCCAATTATATCAGTTTTCAGAGAATAATTACTGAAGAAATTTAAGATGTAAATACAAAAATGGAAAGTAAAGTTTAACTTAAGCTTTACTGAAATAAGCTTTACTGAATATTCATCGGTAGAGTATAATTTTAACGGATACTAAATTTAAAACCATATCGGAAATTTAAGCGGATACTATGTTGGAATTTTGGACAGGATACATTTGCTGCGATAGGTAAAAAATATATATTGCACATAAGTAAACCAATTTCAGGTGTAACTTACTTTTTACTTTTCCTTTAAATCTTAAATTTTTTTAGTCATTCCAATAAAAATGATATAATTATAATTGTCATTATAATATATAAATACGTCGAAACGTTAAACATTTAAATAAAAAAATAAAGTCGTTTTTGGCCAAAAACCGAAGAATTTTTTAATTTAAACTCTTCAAAGTTTTTAAAAACTAACTTTTTTTACAACATTTCTCTGTTATTAAAATAAGTTTGTCTCTAAAGCACACCATACCATACTGATGGTATTTTATGAATGTATACCAATTTTCAAAACGATATGTTTATTATTTTAATAGTAGAACGGAGGAAAAAAATGCCTTATTAAATTTTAATAATATTCGTCTGAGATATAACGTCGTATTTATTAAAACTAATTTATATTTATATTAAAAAATTGTCACTTATGAATTTTTTTATTAAAAATAAGCATCTGAGAAGAAAGAGTCAGTTTTTCGCTCCACTACAAGTTTATATTCGTAACATATTGATTTTTCCACTTTGAAAATTGGATCACTATTTTTTCGAAAATGCCAAAGAATTTCTCGTTTTCGAGTGCCTACTGGGTTATATTTCATTTGACCACTCAATTATACAATGTTTTTCAATGAAATAAGATTAACAGTAAGGATATAACTTGTCAATTTTATTTTAGAGTACGGCTGCAGCGCAGTTAGGAGTCAGTTGTAATAGAAACATAACTGTAAGAAAAATAATGAATCAATTATTGAGTTACAAAGTTGGCCAGTTGTACACCTTCTATGGAAGGTCGAACAAGAAGCCAGCATTTAAAAAATTAAGGTTGTGCAAAGTAATACGCAGTAAGTGTAATTATATTTACAACTCTTTTAACATCACTGGTTCATTATGCTCTTAAGAGAAAATTTTTCGAAATATTTTTCATATGTAAATGTAATATATGGAAAATAATGTATTTACGTATGTAAATAGTATATTTCAATCCAAATGCATTTTTATATATCGAAAATTCTCATCACTGGAGAGAACGCTGGCTCAGCTTAACTAAATATTTTTAAAAATCTGTTCTATATTGACAGATAAAATTTTTAGATACGCGTATAAAAATGTTTTTAAAAACCAAATTTCGAACTTAATTTTGAACTTTTAATTTTTTAATGAAATTGAATTTGAACAAAATACATAATCATTATTTAAATTATTTTAATTAAAAAATTAGATTTGCTTGAAATAATGTATCTTTACTTCTTTATTGAATACTAATACTTACGTATTTTTAGTATTTTGGAATTGCTGTAAATTATGGATGCTATGAATTTTGTAAAATAGTGTTTACATAAACGAGATATTTGTTATTCGTGCTTTACTTCCTTCATATTAACAAATTCTAAAAAAAGAACATGCTCTATGTGACTTGTTCAGTTCTTCTTCAATGTTTGAAATTATAAAGAAAAAAAAATATTCAATTTTCTGCTCTAATGCAGTCTTTAAATATTAATAAGGATTTTTCCCCTTTCATGAGAATTTAGCGTTCTTTACAGTTTCGATGACATTAATCTTTGTTTCGTGAAATTAACCTGAATTAGTGTACTGCTTCAGTTCACTTCTGATGAAAGTTATTTGAATATTATTTTCTTGAAAAATGTGTGAACATGTAATAAAAACTCTGTGAATTTAAATAATTTTGTCGTAACCTAGACAAATAGTTTTTAAGTATTTGAAAAGAAAAGATTCAAAATAATAAATAAAATGTAGCTAATAAAGAATAAAACGAATAACATATGGTACAAAGGGAATAAAACTATCTCTTAGACTGGGGTTTCAGGAAAGCAGAAAACGTCAACCGAAAGCAGAAATCCATGAGTGTGACCTTCTACCTCACACTCGGTTTTTTATTAATTTTTTGATAGTTAAGGAGACAAATATCCATAAAATCACGAAATGAAAGAATAAGTATATATTACTTTTCAATAGAGAATCCACACAAAATCATTTAAAACTTATTTAATTTCTCAAGGGAATTTATCTATTGCTCTGTATACAGATTACAAAAAAGTTTTCTTTCAATATATACATAAATTGTACGAAAAAAATATTGTTGGTAAAAACCAACAACTATTTTCGGATTTTGTACTTTCAGAAGAGAGTTATATATTTTACTTTTTCGCAATATACAACTAAAGAATTGTAATAACCTTTTCGTTAAACTTAAGAATTTTAGCAGTTTTTAAGAAATAGGACATTTTGTTAAATTAATGTTTGACGCTATTTTTATCTATTAATTATTTATTTCAAAGTTTGTTAGAATATTTTTTTATTTTTATATTATTCTGGATTTTAATTTTAAATATTATTACATCCTTTAAACCTCTTTTATTAAAGCTTGTTTATTTTCATTACAGTGTACACGGAGAAAAATTTACAGGAAAAATTCCTGTGCTTTCACGGGAGAACGGATGCAAGATTCATTCATTAGACTTTTACGGTGCTTTCCAGGAAAAATTAACGTATATTCCATCAATTTTTCCTGGAAAGCACCGTAAAATTCTGATGAATGAATCTTGCATCCGTTCTCCCGTGAAAGCGTGTAGTGTTTTATACCCAGGAAAAAAGAACCTATTGAGTAATTTCTTTGTGAATCGGAGATTTTTAAGAATGCGGATTCAAGATTGACGATCTGAATTGTTATGAATCGGAATTGGTCTTTTATCGGTCATATCTATGTGATAACATATTCATGAGAAATTTTACTGAATCTTTTCTGACAATTATGAATCGGATTCAAAAGTTTTAGGTTAGGTTGTCAAAATCAATAAATCGGAAACTTCCGATTCAAAAAATTTTGAGTAGCTTAAATCGGAAGTTTCCAATTTATTGTTTTTGACAACCTAACCTAAAACTTTTGAATCCGATTCATAATTGTCAGAAAAGATTCAGTAAAATTTCTCATGAATATGTTACCACATAGATATGACCGATAAAAGACCAATTCCAAATCATAACAATTCAGAACGTCAATCTTGAATCTGCATTCATAAAAATCTCCGATTCACAAAGAAATTTCTCAATAGGTTCTTTTTTCCTGGGTAGAGCTAACAGAAATACTTTAAATTCATTCTTTTTACATTCTAATGAGGGTCTGCATAAAATTTTTGCATTGCATACAACTTCTACATGTGTCTATTTATAATATTTATGTAAGGTGACACTAATATTTATATATTTTTTGATAGATGCGATGTATATTTTGTATAATGAAAAAATTACAAAAGAGGAAATCAGCAAGGGAATTTCACGTTGGCTGCACACTTGTAAAGGAAATCAACTTCGAGCAGAGTAAGTTACAGTCATTGGATTGCTTATTGAATAGTGCATTTAACAACAAGGGATTAAGAACATATGTTTTATTATTTTTCTAGAACAATTGTCATTGGAGACTGACATTATTTCTGATCTTTACAATACTTTTTGCATATATCAAAGGCATACATTTTATAAATGTAGTTGTCAGATATAATAGGGCCTAAAAGTTATTGATCTGTTAAATCAAATTAAAATAACGTCTTAATGAAAAGGACTATATTTTTACTTATATTTTACAAAGCAATGGGTTTGGACATTGCCTTGAGGTAACTGAAACTGTTATATTTATACTTGATATATTTTTTTATCAGGGAGAAGTTACGAAGAGAAGAAGAGAGGGAGAATGAAGAGATGTTAGACTCAGAAGACGATAATTCTGATAGAAAAAATTCAGACAGGGATGTCGCAGAACCTGAAGAAGAATCAGAGTGAATAAGAATAAATATGAATGAATATTCAGTCATTATAATTATCTATTAAAGAATATGCAAGGGAATCATAAAGGGGTAATTATTTACGCCGTGATAATGAAGAATTGGAAGAACTGTAAGTATCCATATAAAAGTAAAGTTTTTACGTAATCTATAGCTCTCTTTACAACGTAGCATACATAACCCACTAAAAATTCTGTTCTTAATTAAGTAAATTATAACTAAATTTAATTTAATTTGAAGATAAATTTAATTTTCAATAGATTATCAATCAACATTATTTACATTTGTTAATAATCTTGTTTCCTAATTTTTGATTATACAACTCACATAACTTAATTAAAAAGAATTATTAAAAAAATAAGCTTTATTAAAAGCTCTATTTCTAAAAATTTGTTACAATTAATTACCTTTTTTTAGATTAAAGAGGAATATAGTTCCTGATTACAATCGCAAGATGAAAGGAATTCAAATTTCTAAGACTCGTCATTGGAGTACATTTTCTTTTTAGTCAAACAGACTTTAAACAAGTTTATTTTATTTGATTTTATTTGCAGTCAAAAAGACTTTAAACACGTTTATTTTAATTGATTTTTTTTGCAGTCGAAAAGACTTTAAAAATGTATTTGTTTTGTTCTGATAAAGTTTTGCACAATAAAACGGCAACTTTTTTTACTGAACTATGTTTTCTAAACCTTTTTTAATATATCCTACCTATCCTACCTAAAAGAAAAGATATGACATGAGAAAGTCGAAGGCTCGAAACCTCGGAATGAACTTAATGGCTCGAATGTCGGTACATATAAAAATAAGGAAAACGAAACAGTTAATCACTGAATCACATTTTGCACAGTATGAAAAGAATATAATTGTTTTTAGTCCTCCAATAACTTTTTATTTACGAAAAAGTCGTCAAATATTAATAAATGAAAAACATTTTTACGAATAAAAAAAGTTTTAAATACAAATAAAGCTGTAAATTATAAAAAATAATTATTAAACGAAAATAATGTTGAAACATTGAAAATAAAAAATAAAATTAGCAATAATTAAAAGAAAATAAAATTATTACTATTAAGTAGTGTTACACTGTTACTGTACTTTCATTTATTTATTTATTAATTTAAAATTTAAATGTTTACATTACACTGAAATAAATTTAAAACATATACATGTATATATAAATTTATTTGATTCAAATGATCGGTCACTTGATGTTCACTAAATAATTCTTTATTTTTATTAAATAATCTCTATTTAAGTTCATTAAATGGTATTTTTGTTTCAAAAACACAAATAACTAATTATTCAAAAACAGTTGATTTCATTCGAATAAAAAATATTTGGTTCAAATGAAAATGTATTTAATATCAGTCAAATAAACAGATTCAAGAAATAAAAGTATAATTGGAAAAGAATTCAAATTTTATGGCCTATAATAATTAAAATTAGTTGGTTTAATAATAAAATTTTATTTAAATACAAATAAAGTTATATGTTTCGTGTGCACTAAAGAATATGTAAATTATTTTTCCGCGGATACTAAATAATCATTTTAATATAAAAAATTTGCTTGAACGTAGATCTCTTATTTATTCATAAAAGTTTTTTTGCGATTACATTTATCAGAGAAAAAATTGACCTACTTTGTAAAAATCTACTTTTTTGTATACGAAATGAGAAAAATAATATTTACGTTTTGATTTAATTGATAATATACAAAGGCCTATTTTCCTCTTGTTCTTTCAACAAAAACAAAAAAAAGAATCGAAAATTCAA
>WNHD01008114.1:0-16008 GCA_011057455.1 Ganaspis sp. Gsp50
TATGACATCCACGAATTGGATACCTCAACCAATTAATTGGATGGCTCCCATTTATCCAACGAATTGGCTGTCCCAGCCACTCTTTTTTTTCAGTGTGAAGAAAGAGAGTTAAGAGCAGAAGAATAAAAGAAAAAATGAAAAAAAGAAAGCGGAAAGAAAATTAAAAGAAAACGAAAAGAAAAAGACGGAGATATTGGTCCAGCAATAGCGAAACGGATGTCACGACTATATTGGGGTGGCGGATGGTGTTAAAGGGACAACGAGACGTCTAGAAACGCTTGGGAAGTTTGAACATATAAGGAGAACAATTCGAGTATGGCGGGTCCCGATAACGGTAATCCAATTTTTCAAAATAATATTTGTCTTGAAGATCGAGAACCGGCGTAGTCTTGGTTTTGGCGACTGCTTCTTGGACCTTGGCTGACCTTATCCTACACAATGAGGAAGATTCAAGAAGAGTAAAGGTAGAGAGTTCTCTACAGAAGTGTATGTGTGTGTGTGTCTATATAACGGAGAGAAAAAAAAGGAAAGGGTGAGATGAAGGAAGAAGAGGATGGTCGGGGGAGTTAGACCACCCTAGAATGGGTTTGCTTTCTGCCGAGCTAACGCGAAGAGAATTTCGATGAAGCAACTGAGAGGGCACGTTCTAACAGACGAGAAAGAGAAGCAAATACGAGGTGAGGGTGATAAAGGAGAGACAGAGCAAAAGAGACAGAAAGGAGATTTTGCCGAAAGTCGAAAAGTCGCCCAACCGCGAAGAGCACTCGATCGATCGCTTCATCGCGTCCGTGGCTAATTTTCCTGATTGAATCTATCTTTCTAGTTTTTATTTTTTCTCCAATTTTGACGCATCGTTGAACTCTCAAACGTTTACAGAAAAATAACTTGTCAAATCGACAACTCAAAGTTATTTCTCGCAATTGACTGCTTTAACATAAAAATGAGCTTATTTCGGTTAGATAAATTCTCACCCTCGAATGTATCCTGTTATCGTAATTTATTCAAAGATGAAAATCTGAGCGATTTCTCCGAGTTCGGAAAAGGAATACTGAGCGATGGTCAGATGTCTCTGCAACAAATACGCTCGAGATATCGTGCAAGACTAATAGGGGGGATTTAGTTGTAAAATCGCGCTAAAACTTTGAGATTGATGAAAGATTTTTTCTATAGTGGTTTTGGAGTATTTTTTTAGATGAAATGAGAGAAAAAACAGAAATGAGAAAAGAAATGGATAACAAAAACGAAACTACTTCTTTTTATGGACCATAAAAAGGGGATATTTTTTCAGTTATGCAAAAAGCAACGAATTGGGTTATCTTGTGCGGAATCTCTTTTGGACATTGCAGCACAGATAATAATACGAGATAACGTCAAAATCCTCGGCGGATTTGAAATTAAGGTTATGCAATTTTAAGAGCGAGACGCGAGAAAATTAGCTTACATCGTGTCGGCAATATTAACTCTCTCAAGATGAGTTATTTTAAGAGAAATCCTTACTTTGTAGACGTTGCTTTAAAATTATCATATTTTCTTTATTTTGTAAGGTCTTTGTATCGTTCGATGAATCTATATGTCTTTGTACTTTAGGGTTTGAAAAGTCGCACATTGTTCACATGATAAGAGGCTTAATTTTTTTTTAAATTTATTCCAGTGTGTATTATTAATTTTCATCTCCAAGGATCTTTTTACTTCATTCTTTTCATTGAATAGAATTTTTAGAACATGCACATGTTTGGTACTACACATGTTGGGAATTTAGAAAATGTTGCATGAGTTTTAATTCAGCTCTGTTGAAAATGTTAAAGAGCGATTAGAAAAAAATTTTTTAGTTGCTTTTAGAGATGGCTGTTTTAAAAATGTTTTTAGAGATGGTTTTTTTTTAGAAGATATATTGCCAAAATGTGGCATTTTTAGATTCAGAGATGCTGCATTTTTTTTATTTAGAGATATATTTTTTGATTCAGAGATGATGCATTTCTTGATTTAGAGATGATACATTTTTTGATTCAGAGATGACACATTTTTTGATTCATTGATGATACATTTTTTGATTCGGAGATGATACATTTTTTTATTCAGAGATGATACATTTTTTGATTCGGAGATGATGCATTTTTTGATTCGGAGATGATGCATTTTTTGATTCAGAGATGATACATTTTTTAATTCGGAGATGATACATTTTTTGATTCAGAGATGATACATGTTTTGATTCAGAGATGATACATTTTTTAATTCGGAGATGATACATTTTTTGAAATATAATGTGTTATGGAATATACAAGGTGTATATTATTTTTCTCATAAAGAGAGATGTGATTCTTAAGGACTTTAAATAAACTCCTGGATGATATAGAATAGGATAATTACAAATGCGTTTCTAAATGGTTGCTACATCTAATTAGGATTGTTATCTTTGAAGAGATGTAATACTCAAGGATTATGTCTTCGGTATTGCAACCCTAGTGATACTTCTAAAAGGATATGATACGTTTCTAAGACATGCTTCTTAATAGATGCTGCAGCTCTAAATAAATTCTGTACCTTTAAGTAGATAGTTTATTTTTATAAATATAAATATATGCTATACATCCGCATAAATAGATACATCTGCATAAATAGATACATCCGCATAAATAGATACTACATCCATAAATAGATACATCCATAAATAGATACATCCATAAATAAATACATCCATAAATAAATACATCCATAAACAGATACATCCATAAATAAATACATCCATAAACAGATACATCCATGAATAGATGCTATACATCTATAAATAGTTGCTACGTTTCTAAATGCCCAGTCAGTAAAATTTTACTTGAAAACTTAGGTAAATATTACTTAACCGAAGTTAATTAATTTTCACTTAACCTTATCAGGCAAATTCCATTTGCGATTTCTCTCTGCATGCTGTCGTGGTCCAGTCTAGACTTGCAAGATTCCTTGGTTGATGAAACGTTTTTAAAAATAAATATTGAGCATTTCTATAACTAGACTAGACAATTTCCAAAATACTATAGCAATGATAAAATACTATAGCAATGATAAAATACTATAGCAATGATAAAATGATATAGCAATGACAAAATGATATATCAGTGACAAAATGATATATAGCAATAACAAAATGATATAGCAATAACAAAATGATATATAGCAATGTCAAAATGATATAGCAATGACAAAATGACATATATAGTGAATCTCTGAAAGGATACAAGGAAGATAATGTCCACAGACAAATTAATTAAATTCTCGAAAATCAATATTCTATAGAAACGCTTTTCAGTCTTGACTCTCATATCTTAACAATTTCGCTCAAATGCATCTTGTTAAAGCAGACAATGTATCTCTATGAAATACAAGATGGAACATGCATGCACGTGACAAAGATAAGAACGTCAAGGATGAGAGATTTGAAGGAAACATCTTGTGCATATATAACGTGTTAAGTGCAACATTGAACGGTGTCGTGGGGGCGTGTGGGTTACGCTTTGGTCCAAGTTTGAGAATAAAATTACCGTTGGAAAATTCGTCAACTGATAGGAGAGTAACGCCAAGTAGCAGATTTTCCTTGATGCAAGTTTCGAAAGCGGATTTGCATAGAGAGATACTCCTTTACATGTAAAGGTTTTGTTCACGTCTACTACTATCGTTGCCATTCTCAAATACTCCTTTAGCTACCACCAATGTGTAGACATTCGAAGTGCGGGTACCCTCTTTTAGAATCGAGAGTGGTCCGATACGTGCTCGCCGGAACTTGGTCGACGAGTTCCAACGAGCGCACAGAGAGAAGTACTTTAGCCCGGGTAAATCCTTGTTGCGGTAACGAAGGAAATAGTTGGAGTATACTGAGAATTCACGTAGTTACCTTCAAGTGGGTATCTCATTTGCTGCTACTGATTTATCCCTCTATAAAATCTAATTCTTTCAGTAAACTCTAATCTCGTCTTGTCATCAATTTGTCTTATTTTCATCAACTTGTCTTATTTTCTTCAACTTGTCTTATTTTCATCAACTTGTCTTATTTTCATCAACTGTGAGTTGTTAAGTTTTTGATTACACTTCTTCTCGACAATACCTTATTTATCATTTGACCTTTGTCTTTGAAATTTATTTACCCTTTTGAAGTACCTTTTGAATGTTCTTGGCTTTCTCAATTTTGTAATTCCATTTTGTGATGCTTAAAAATGATCATCATTTAATGCACTCGAAAAGAGTTTCATTTTGTGACATTTTGTTTTTATGCTTGAACCTTTTCGTATCTCAGTCAGCTGTCATTTGAATTAGTTATTTTACTTTGAGTTTCTCAAGTTTATTTTGTTCATTTTAAACAAAAAATGTGTTGCAAAACGTTATTTTCGTTATAGTAGTTTGCTTGATTTGGCAATCCCTAAGTGAAGAATAAAAATTCTAAATGAAAGTATATATTTCTATATTGAAAAAATTATTAGTGATATTGAAAAAAGTGTTTCAAGATAGTGAATTTAAAGTTGCTGGGAAATTTTTGGTCTGGATTTTAGGACATGAGTATAAAAAATGTATCGTCATTTCTTAACGTTAATCGTCGCTATAAAATTTTATCTGATCGAAGGATACTTTATGACACGAAAGGCAGGTAAAATGGGTTGTAACGAAAGCGGTATCTAATATTTTTTATCGTGATTTCTTGCTGATAGGGACCTTTGAAGAACGTGCGTTAAATTCAGATTAAGTATTTTTACTTGAGATGATAGATAGATAAGAAAGAAAAAAAACGTAATGTTGGATAATCATAAAATCATATTGATTCTTTTTCATTCATTGTGAAAATAAAAGATTATTTTCTTCCTTTGGAAATATTGTTTCTTACGTTTACTTTCAATCATAAATTCTTATCTTCTACCTCAGCAGCATAAAGTAGTCTATAAAATTTATATCAGTCTTTTATTTTTAATGTCTTTATTTTCAAAATGTTAACATGTTTTCTTCTATTGAAAAGAGCGTGCGGAATAAAAATTTCATACGTTTTTAAAATGAATAACGATGGGTTGAATTTTAGTCGAGTTTCTTTTTTGTTTCTGTTTCAGGGGTAAGATTGGGGGGCGCGTCGTAAGCTTTAGGGAAAAGAAAATGCAAGGAATGGTGAGGAAATGCCTTTTTTCTTTGGACTTAGTCAGGGCTTTCTCTCCTCCACGACTTTACTCGTGTGAGAAAATACCGTCGAGTTAATGGTCTCGTTTATTATTTCTTACGTCTCGGTCCTCTTTTCATTCGTTCTGCCAGCAGTGCACCTTCCAGGGGTGTCGCTTATCTCTTATGGATATCAAAATCTGCTGATGAAATCTCCCAGAATTTGGTAATTTAATGTAATTTATTCCACGAGATTTTTCACGGAAAATTATCGTCTCCTGTCAGGAGTCTCTAATGCTCTCAACATTTTTTAAATTCAACTGAATTGTGTCTTAATTTCTAATTTTAACTGACTTGAAAAATATAAATTATTCTTCCTTCTGTGAGGCAAATGATTTCAAATATTTAGAAAATGTTTTGAAATATTCTCTTATTAATGGGAAAATAATTTTCTCTCTGAATCAAGGAAATTCGGTTTGGATTTAGTGAATTAACTTTGAAACGTTCGTGCAAACAATTAAATATTGTATCTTAATTTAATTTCTATTATAATTAGGTATATTATAATTATGAATGGAATATAACTATGAACGAGGTAAAATAATTATGTACGGGATAAAATAATTATGAAAGGGATAAACACTACAAAAACATGGTGTCTTATTTTGAGCAAAAACGTCTTAAATTAAGACATATTTGATGACTAAGACACAAAAAGTGTCTTAATTTAAGACGTTTACTTTTGTCCCACTTTTAAGACACCATTTTTTGCAGTGAAATAATTATGCACGGGGTAAAGTAGTTACGAATGGAAGAAAATAATTGTAAACGAAATAAAGTAATTGTTAACATAGGAATTATTAAATTCCAGGCTAATTTAATGTATGTTTAGTAAAAATTTCGAGTTATTCTCGAGTATATTAAGCTAACTGAATTATATTAGGAAATGGCTGGATTAAAGAACATTATAAAGCAGGAAAATAGTTTTAAATGAAATGGGGTATAAATTCAAGAGGAGCGTTGAATAGGTTAAAGGAAGTAGAACAAAATAATATAGTATTTGGGGAAGTTGAGTGGGTCAGAGAAAAACATGAGCGGATATAATGGAAAAGCTGGGAAGGGGTTAAAAAGCTAGAAAGGTGAGCTGACGTAAAGTGGGATGAGTTAATAGAGCAAGACTAAGAGATGAAAAATAGAATAAAAGATTCGATGGAATAAAATGTACTGCAATAAAAGTTGTGCAAAGTATGTGACAAATGGACAGAGTCTAGTTTCATATATTACATATTTGAAATGTTGAACTGAATTTTGAAAGCAAGTAATTCCAGAAGACTTAAATGAGAATGGCAATTTAACATTTTACAAGAAAGTGTGTGCACGTGTTAGTATTAATGTATATATACCTGTATCGGATAATGAAAAGAAATAGGGTAGCTGCAAATCTTCCGCTTCGTTTGGCCCTCTGCTTCAAGAGACTGCCGAGTAAAACAAAAGAACACGGTGAGAGATGGGAAGGCGGAAAGCGCGAAGGTGGACGTAAAATATGATGCTTTTAAGCCAGGAGAAAAGCGCAGGAGCCCTTTTAAATTTGAGTTCGAAGATCGAAGACCTGCTTGCCAGCAAAATCAAGCGAGCACCTCGCGATCTGGTATGCAAATACAGGAGACTAGGAATGCTTTAACAGGGTGACGAGTGGGTGGAAAAAGAGACGCTTGAAATGGGGAAGGTGAGCGTTCAACGGTGGGAAATAAAGAGAATAAGACCCTGGTGAAAAGAGGATGAAGCTAGGGCAAGATGAAGAAGAGGAGAATCCATGTTGCTTCGCTTAACTGTCGGGGAAGGAGCAAAAGAGTCACAAACGAATAAGAACAGAGCAAAGAGAGAGAGACAAAAAACACGATGTAGAATTATTCAGAACCTTCTTCAGAGAAGTGGTCGTACGGCATTCTATCCGCATCATCGAACCAATCCATCTTATTCTGCATTTTTAAACAGACTCAGATTTGCAAAAGCACATGCTAAAATATGACGTGCATATAAAGAACTTTGAGAGTTATATTCTCTTAATAGTCATTTTCTTCGTATCTTTGCAAAATCTAGACAATTTTTCATATGGAACTAATTAACATTTTCATAGATGTAGGTACTATATGAATACTATCTAGAATACTCATATTTAAAATACTAACTTTTCTATATGTTACAAGTAAAACGCACATTTACTGTAGTAAATCATGCAGAATTATGTTGACCTTAAAAAAGGGGTAAAATACCCTTCTCGTACTCTCTCTCTTTTTTACATTTTCATCAATAATGAAAAGGCATTACTTACAAAAAGCATCGTCTCCTCTTTTACTTATAGAAAAATAGTCGTCTCTCTTTTATTTATTAAAAACAGTCCTTTCTCTTTTATTTATAAAAAAAGCGTCTCTCTTTTACTTATATATAAAAAACGTCTCTCTTTTACTTATATAAAAAAAAACGTCTCTCATTTATTTGTATAAAAAAACGTCTCTCATTTACACTACAAAAACATGGTGTCTTATTTTGAGCAAAAACGTCTTAAATTAAGACATATTTGGTGACTAAGACACAAAAAATGTCTTAATTTAAGATTAAGACACCATTTTTTGCAGTGTATTTGTATAAAAAAAACAGGCATCTCTATTCTATTTATAAAAAACAGTCGTGTCTCTTTTACTTATAAAAAAGCAGTCGTCACTCTTTTATTTATAAATAATTACGAGAGTGCTTGAACACTCCATTTGCAAACCAGCTTATTCTTCGTTTTCAAAAATCCTCAGATTTGCGAAAATACACGCTAAAATATGCCATGCATGCAAAAAACTTTGAAAGCTATTCTTTTAATACTCATTTGGTTGGTATTTTTTTTTTTAGAAAACCTGAGGCAATTTTCATATACCGAAACAGATTACCTTCCGCTCCGAATTTTTCGACTGTTGAATATTACTAGGATTACCACAAAAACCTCCGCTCGATATTTGGCGCAGTTTTGTTTAGGTTTGATTAAACATCCGCAACGACTCGCAGATTCTTCGTTCTCTACGTTTAACAAGCGAGCATCAAAACTCCTGTGAAACTTAATCACTTATGTAGTTACTATAGCTCATGCTCCAAAAATTTCAGAATAGACTGATTGTAGGAATCGTGCCTCTTCTATTTCATGTAAAACTTGCACGATTTCAAGAAACTGGAAAAATATTTGCGTTACGAGAAAGGATTTTTTTAATTTAAAGAAATTCTTTGACATTCCTGGTTTAAGATTAATATTATTCACAGAAAAAAGAAAGTCTTAAACCGTTTACACAATCAGTTAATTTTGTGGCTTAAAACAAGACTAAATCAGTTTTTGGTCTTAAATTTAGTCCAAATTGACACTTATGTAAACGGTTCCAGCCAAAAGTGGGCTGAAAACAATACTTCTTTTTTTCAGTGTAGATTTAATCGCGAAACGTAGAATGGTACATAGGCAATTTTAAGGAAGCTATCAAAGTATCCGATATGCCTTGGGTTTCATTGTTTTTTGGATCTGTATGACATACACATGTGTACACACATTTGTCGAGTCGATTGAGTCCTAATTGACGTTGTTATCATGTTTCTACGAATTGAACATGTGATGCTGAAGATTTTTAGAAAATCGAAATTTTAGCGAAATATCGAAGACTGCTCGTTCTCACGGTTAAGGCGATTATCAGTTTTATTTTCTCTGTCAAGTTTATGCCATCAACTCGGCAACCTTCTTGAAACAATATTTTCATTCTTTCGGTTTTCAATTTTCCAAGTGGTGCTCGGGCGAGCTAAGAATACACTTTTCTTTTCGCGGAGTGAAGATAAATTCCTTAAGGTTGGTAAAAAAATTACAGAAGAAAAGAGGAATGTCATTGTTGAGGAGTTTTAAAAAATGCGCTTTAGAAACGAGGTCACATCGATTTTCTGTCTTCTCTATATTTTTGGATCCATTAAAAAAGCTGTCTTTCTGTCATTTTTATTCAAGTTGCAATTTGCAGCACTTTTTCTCCACTTTTTCTTCATCTTTGTAGTTTGTTGTTTTTAGTTTTTGAACTTAACGTTTTACATTATTCTGTTTGTCTTCTTCCTACTTTTTGTATTCCATACAATTAAATTTGTATTTAAAGCAGAATTATTTTGAAATATTTTAAAGTTCCTGACTTTCTCACTCACTCTTTTCTTTCTTTTTCTCACGTATATACTGCCTTGTATAAAATTCGTTTCCGGTTGTTAAATATTTTTCGAGCAACCGAAACGTTTTTCTTTTCCGGTCCAATACAGGTTGTTTCGAAAGCATTCTCCGAAATTGAATCATTGAACAAGAGTTGGTTCAGTTTAAGACAAATTCACGCGATTAGGAGAAAGGAAAAAAGCCAGCAGAGCAAACACTCGAAGATGTAGAAAAGAAAGAGGGAAAAAGGAGTGTGCGGTGTAGCTGTAGATTGTAGAAGAGGTAGAAGAAGCAGCAGTGAGTAAATAAAATATTCAGGAAGCTTAAGCCCCGGGCGTTTGTTCGTGGCTGGAGGGGTGTCTAGTCAGATGGGGTCAGGAAACCCAGGTGGGGGATAGAGAAAGAGGAAAGTGGAGATTGGCCCGACTAGACATGGATGAGGCGGAGGATTCGCGTTAGCTACGTTGAGGATTGGGGTTGGTTTTATCCCGCAGGATTCGGACTAACGTGATGCCCTGGCTCTCCAACTACTCCCACATGTCTCGCTTCTTGCACAAGTACATGTGCATTACTATCAACTTCCGCAAGAACAAAGCTTAGGCTAATACTCTACTCGAATCTTCGACGAGAACCCGTCCTAAATCAACTTTTAAGCTCAACCTACCCTTCTACTCTTTTACATTCATTATTATCTCACAGCGAAAAAACTCCAGTTTTCATTGCCTAGGAGTTTTCATTGCAAAGGAAGTTTACAAAGTGCTTCCCTTTGGTCCCAGTGATTATCAAATAATCAAGTCGGTTGTGCATTACAAAACGATTACATTTTTTACCCTCGATTTAAACCAATCTTCTTTTTTCATGCTTCTTTAGAAGCAAGACTATTCTAAGCCTGACATCTTAATTTTATGCCTCCTTTGAACAGAAGAATTTGCCCTTCGTTTTTTTGAAAAATTTGTCGTTTAAAGAAAAAAAAATTATTTTTATTCAAAAAATAAAAAGAAAGGCACGAAAGAAATGTAAAGAATGGTTATAGAGTAGCAGAAAAGTAACCTAAAACTGAATAAAAAAATTGGTGGATGAGGAAGCAAAACGAAATTGCCTATGTATTAGGGAAATGTTGAAATAATACATCAGCTTCTGATATTCAGCTGTGAAAAAGGGAGACTTTATTGGGTCGATCAATTTCGTGAATAGGATAAGAGAACACTCAATCACGTTAAGTGGAGGTGGAGGTTAAGAAATTAGTTCTTCTAGTCAATAGAACTTGTGAATTATGACCAGGGAAGTTGTTTTTTTGGTTTGATGTCATAAATATTTATATTGCTGTACACAAATGTATTAGCTGCACGTGTATATACCTCCTTTAAAATTGAACGTTGCACATTTAGGTTATAAATTCTATAGGGGTTTGGTTCGACACTAAATTCCGAAATGGAAGTAGTTTGCAAATTTCATGACACACTTGGCGAGTTATTGTACAGTCAGCAATACGTGACCATGTCGATCGTCTATCGATTGAAACTAAAAATTTAAATACTGCCGTATACTGTTTTAAAGACTACTTATGTCCTTTTAAGGATTAATTACAATTTACGTAGTAAAAGACAAAAATCGTAAAAGAGCCTTCGAGTTTACTGTATAGTTAGGCAGTTTACTGTATAGTTGTACAGTATACTGCATAATTATGCAGTATTTTGTCACAGAAAAAACCTGGGATCAATTTGAACCAAATACAATAAAATAAATACAATACAATAAGAAATACAATGAGAAAAAGATTTTGTACAAATCAACCACGTAAGTGATTAAGGATTACTAGCTTCGTTTGGTTAAATTTACTATGTAATTGGTTAATTTTACTATGTAACTGGTTAAATTTGCTATGTAATTGGTTAAATTTGCTATGTAATTGGTTAACTTTACTATGCAATTGGTTAACTTTACTAAGTAATTGGTTAACTTTACTAGTGCCTTGGTTAAAATAACAACCTTCATGGTTGATTATACAGTTATATATTATAGATGGTTGATTATAGAGTTATATATTATAGATGGTTGATTATACATTATTCTAGCAGTTTTGTAGTTATTTCTACTAACTATAGTAATCACTTTTATTTTTCTCAGTATACTCGAAAATGCGGTTAATGTGCGAAATGATGTTGAATTATTTTCAGCGCGAAAGAATTGCATCATCCTATCTAAAGTTATCACTTTTTACAATGGTAACAGAAAGTTGTTTGCTCTATAAAATGACAGGTCAGGATTAAATTACCAGAATGGACAGGATGCCGATAAGATTAGATTTTTCATTTCCTGTGGCTTCCTGTTGAACATTATCGATATTTTGTTTTCTAGAATAAGAGTATTTCATTGAAATGAAGTGTATTTTGGACGTTATCAAATCCGGAAAATGTGAGTCGCTGATTGTATCACGAAGCACGATCACCGTTAATTTATCGTACACACAAACGCAGGAATATAGCGATTTCGAAAGGGTTCATGGTTCGGGGCTGCTGTGGGCAGAAGGGCCTCCCTTGTGTTCCCACCCGAACGATAATTCGGTCACCTCGATGGGGCGGCTGATAATCCGTTCTGTCACGGCGAAGAGAATAAACGTAAGCGAGGGGTCGCTACGACAAGATATACGCGAGGATTATAATAAGCCCGTCGCCCGAACGAAAATTGTTTCATTCTCCATTAGAAACGCTGGCAACTTTCTAAAATTTCTCCATACGCTTTGGATTTAGAGGTAAAATTTATCACCATCTTTTTGCAATTTTTCGAATAACTGAACAATGTTGATCTATTTGGTTTCACTTATCGTTTCCTGTACTATTTATTTTGCTTTCTTAGAGCTTATATGGATGTTAGTCAAACCTTTCTCGTTGCGGCAGTTGAACCTTCTTTTTTGTTGCATTATTGCTTTGTTCCGCCAGGAGGAATCTTTAAAAACGTCATTCGTATCTTGCTGTGATGGATAGAAATCAATCCTTTAAAGCTTGTGCATTGTTACCATAGTCCGAAGTTGTTCTGCTGTTTCTCTTTGTTCATGTTCTTTGTCCTTTTGTTATTTGATCCCATTATAAAGTGCTCTGTCGCTAATTATTGATTTGCGCATTATCATTAACAGGACTTATTTGAACACAGCTTGTACAAGTGACACTCGAGTTGACAATGAAAGGAATCTGTTATTAAGTCAGTAATTATCAGATCTTTATATTGAATGGCATGATTCTCTCGCAAGGGGAAAATTCAACAAGATCACCCGTTGAGTACATCCGATTCGATCTGAGAAGTTCTCATCGACTAACTCATTGTCCTGCCGAAATAGTCACTCACCCCTTGTCATAGATAAGGGCAGAACACACCTAATCGCTTGTAGGAACAATGGGCGAGCAACGTCATCTGTGACTATTGCGAAAGTAATTTCTGTCGCTGTGGGTACTGTTGCTGACGAAGATAGGAATTCACGATAGTGCATATCGCGTTGCTTTATCGGCCTTTGTCGGTATGTATTAGGTAATGGGACGTGCTAGCCATCCCATTCCATAGCCACGTAATCTAATGTGATAAATAGATTCTGTGCATGATCAAAGAATTAACTCGGTTGTTTCAGAATCTACCTGAATCAAATGCTCTAATTCTGCACACGCATATTTGCTATTCGCGCGCGAACCAAGCGCTATTGTATTATCGCTTTGGCCAGACATCTGTTTCTGAAATTATTAATCTAATACCAAGTACATTAGTATAAGCGCTTATATGGCTAATTTGAATATTGTTTCACTATTTACGAGATTGCTGGTATTTCCACGTGAAAGCAAACTCTTTTGCGATGATTTTAGTTAAATTGTTCAGTGAAACAATTTTTACTGAACAATTGTTTCAATAGTTTCACCGAACAATTGTTTCAATTGGTTTCTTTCCAATACATAATATCTCCAAATTGCAAACAAGCTTTTGTACTTACACAATTAATTTTGTGCAACCAACTCGTGAGCGCCTGTTATACCATTAAATGTACTGTATTTACATTAAATGTAAATGATTATACTGCAAAATTACTAAGTGTTAATATTAAAAATATTTTCCCGTGGAAACAGTATCACACTTAAAAAATGCAGAGGTTGGTTGAATATAAAAGTAAGTTGGCACTGGGGTAGCTTTCTCATTCAGACAGTCGGAAATGTTGACCGCAAATTCTGTCACTTTTGAGTTATTATACTTTTATGCCGTCAGAGAAATTCTTCCGCATGACAAATTCATTTACGCGGAGATAGTCCACACAGGTTTGTGACATTAGAAAAAACGAGACTGGTGATATTGCACCGGAGTCGTATCTCTTCTTCTTTTCCTTTTTTTCAAGTTGCATTTCTTTTCAGAGGACCAAGTGCTAAAGCTGAGCATTATCTACCACTCGTAATAGCGAACACCAGCCGCGTCGGAGACACGTCTGTCACATGCAATAACGTAAGACAACGGAGCTTTATGGCATGGGGACACGTTTCTCCCTTGCATCGTGTACATTCCGCACAGCAGCCGCCAGTAGCACATCGTGAGATGCATTGATATCTACGTAGCGCAAAGACACCAGCTTCGATACGACCCCAAAAGGAATCCCAAGATAATTCCGAAATAACCTATCCGATTCTAATTCCCTAAGTGGCTGTCAATACGAGATCTGCTCTACTTTCCTGAAATAATTTCTTTTCGTAAAATTTCAAGATTCGTTATAATCTTCAACGCGTTTTTTACTTCGTGTCTTTTGATTCAACGCGTTTTTTGCTTCAATGCGATTTTCGCTTCAATGCGATTTTCGCTTCAACGCGATTTTCGCTTCAATGCGATTTTCGCTTCAACGCGATTTTCGCTTCAAAGCATAGAAAAATTGGCAAAATACGAATTTAGATGATTATGCTTTTAGACATTGTTGATTTCAATTTGATAGTGCGCTCATTTTTTCGGGGGGAAAAATTTTGATTGTCACGTTGCCGATTAAGGAACGTAATCCAGTTGTTTGCGCATGAATTTACCCAGGAATTTCTGGTTTAAACTTTGAAACCCTTCACATGTCTGTTGCTCGAGGCAGCAAGGTGTCGTCGTTGGTGAGAAGAGCCCACCATAACCAAACGTGTGTGTAGAGGCGCCTGGCATCCAACGCTCGAATATATCTCACGAATGTCCTACGTTGCGTACGCGACAGTTCGAATGCTTGCACAATTCTCATCAGGAATAATGCTTCCTTCATTAAAGCCGCTCTAATCCCGCACGCAACAAGGCTCGCTTAATTACCTCGAATTACAATTGCTTCATTTCGGATTTGTTGTTCCAACATTTACAGTTTCTATTGCTTCCTTTTTTCCTACCAAAATTCGTTTTTCGTCAATATGAAGTTTGTCCTTTTACACGTTTAACTTTTTACAAGCAACTTTTTTGCAAGCAACCTTTTTGCAAGCAAACCTTTTTGCAAGCAACCTTTTTGCAAGCACAACTTTTGCAAATTCAACTTTGTTTACAAATTCAACCTCGCTTAGAAGTTCAACTTTGCTTATAAATTCAACTTAACTCTTTTACAAATCCAATTTTGTCCTGCAAGTTCAACTTGAGGAAATCAAAACAGCAAAATTTGTCTCTATTAACTAAATCCACGTTAGGGTTTCTACATAATATACAAAGAGTATTTCTCTGTATTAAAAAGCACATGAGTTGCTAAAAATCATTTGAAATAAAATACTTTTCGTGCTCTGTTAAAGTAATGGAGACGAATTCGATGTAATCGATCAAATGGGGATTTGGCGAGCTTTGTGCAGATTATAAACAGAATAAATATTATTTACAGCTGAAAAAGCGGGTGTATTGCGTAAAGAAAAAACTGGATTTTACTCACAGCGGAGGAATTAGGGAACTGATTGAAAACGAATGCGGAAGAGGCAGAAAAAAAGGGGGAAAATAACGGAATTTTTGATCCTCGGATTGCGCACCCCTGTCGTAACGCAGTCTCGACTCGGTGCGACGCAACTCGACTCGAGCGGCTGAATCGATCCACAGACTCTCACGTTATGCCCCAGCGCCCGAACCAACCGACCCGCCTGGTCACGCGACTCAAACGTCCCGCCTCCTCCTTTTGCCTTTATTTATTTGTATGCTGTGCAAAGATCTTTCCTGTTACTCAACTACAGATCCGTGACACACAGAAAAACTCAAGTACTATCAGTTAAACCGCGGAATCTTCTCCTACCACGTTTTTCATCTCCATGAGCACCTGTTTTATAAGCTTTATAAAAACCTACTGCACTACTTGCAGGCGTGCTTTTGATGAAAATGCTTGTTTATACTTTGTGATAATGTATTTTTGAGGTTAGAATCTTTAGATGGTGGTTTTCGGTGGTAGGTTTTTTTACGCGTATATTCTTTTAGGATACACATGGTTTCGGTTGTATAGCCTGGAGGATATACAACCGGAGGATATTTCTCAGGTTAGAGTCTTTTAAGGGTATATTTTTGGGTGGTAGGGTTTTTAATGTGTGAATTCTTTAGAATGCACGTAGTTAAGGTTGTAACCGATGCATCTTTTAGGTATACCCGAGTCGAAATTTAGGCCCTGATTTGAACCTGCCTTTTCAGGGTCTGTTAGGTTCTAAGAGAAGTTAAGTAGGGTGTAAAAGCAATGCAATTTA
>WNHD01008119.1:0-13418 GCA_011057455.1 Ganaspis sp. Gsp50
CTCTCGTGTGATTGCTGTTCTCGCTTCGCTCGAGCAGCAAACTTCACTCTCGAGAAATCATTCATTTTCACCACTAGTCACACAATGTACTATTTCATTACCTTGATAGGCTAATGGAACCTTTTACCTTGCTCTTCACTAAAATCCCTTAAATTTTCGGGAAATTTTTGGAACTGCGCGGAAAGAAAAATCTAGGCTTTATAGTGTGAAAAACTTCCATGGTTTTAAAGCGTGCCCGATTCCAACCTATAAAGCCAGCAATTCCTCCTATAATCTTAGGTCGTCACGACATTTTTCCGTGACGGGCTTACTTTATTGGTTAGAGTGGGGCGAGCTTTAAAATTGTGGAGGATTTTCACACTATAAAGCCTAGATTTTTCTTTCCGTGTGGGAATGCAAAAGATGTAATTTCAAATTCATAAGGCATACAAGTTTTCGAAAGTTTGTAACCATTTTTGCAACGATATCTTTGTACTCAGGACTTTTTTTATTTCCAAAAAGTTTTGAGAAACTGCTTTAAAACTATTCGTAGCTCTTTTTTCTAATTCATTCATTCTACTAACAGAAGTAGTGTCTCTAAATAAAGCTCTTATTCTTGATCCATGGAATACTCTTCCTTTCAATTTCGCTTCAGATAATTTTGAAAATTTTTTTACGAGGTTCTTAGAGCCTTTACAAACTGTTTCATTAGTCCGAGTTTTATGTGGAGAGGAGGAATCAAGACTTTCGATGGATCTATTAAAAACTTACCAACAATGTTACGTGTACCTGGTGCAAACGATGACATTTTTGGACACTCTTTTTGCTTACAATGATTGTTACGATCTCTACTGTCCCACAAGCACAAATAACAAGAATATTTTGCGAATCCAGATTGTTGTCCAAGCAAAATTGTTAATTTTTTTTAGATCTCCAGAAAGCTACCATTAATGAATATTGTAATTGATTTTTTGTAAAAGTATATTTTCATATTTTTCCTGCATGACAACAGAATGAGCTGTAGGGATTGGGGCATAGACAATTGTATTGTGGAGTAAAACAGCCTTTATGCTTTTCTTTGATGAATTAATGAAAAGTCTCCACTCTTTAGCACCATAAAAATTCGGTTTTAATTCGTTGATAAGACCCTCTACATCATTGCAAAATGCTAGGGACAAATCTTTATCCTTGGTAAAGTATTTGCGGTATTGTAATTCCCTATTTCGATAAACAGATACTTTTGTTTTGGGTTCTAATATATTTTTTCTCTTAAAAAGTGAAGCTAAAAATTGTACACCGTCTTTTTGTATGCCTAAGTCTCGCACAACATCATTGAATTCAAACTGAGATACCAAGCATGAAGCAGGGGATTTTTTGTTGATTATATGATCCCAGTCCGTTTCACTGTCGCTGTCATGACTAATTTTGATTTCAGACTTTTCAGCAGCCTCTTCATCAATTTCCATTTCTTCGTTATTTACAAATACACTATGCAAACCAGTTTTCTGATTCTCTTGTTCAGTCAATTTTGGGACTATTACTGATGAAACAGTGGTATAAACAATTTTATTCTTATTTTTAACGTTAAAGCACTTGATTTGATTGCAACAGAAGAAACAATCTTCTTAACAGCAAGGTCGTTTCCAAATCGTTGGTATAAAGTACTTGATATGCTCTTAATCCTTATCATTTGTCGATCAACCCAGCATTTTTCTGCAATTATTGCAGTTGATGTTAGGAACCCACTCGTTTATACTCAGTTTATAAATTTCCAAGTCAAAACTTTTCTTGTAAATTTTACAAACATCGTCATCGATGGTTTTTCACAAAGAGTTTATTTCGAATTGGGAGAAAATATTGTTGTTTTGTATTAAAACAAAACACGTATTGCGTGCTTAGCCGATACACCCAAATGCATGAATGCTTTCCTTCCAAATTTTTCTGCGCAACGTATTTTCATTGGATTTTGATGCGCAGAAAAATTTGGAAGGAAGGCATTCATACATTTGGGTGTACACGGCATCCCTATGAGAGAAGCTCTCTGTGTCATCACCTGCAAATGCGGCGTAGCAGCGAATCTCATCCAGTAAGACATTTACTGGGATGCCGTGTATCGGCTCGGCACGCAATACGTGTTTTGTTTTAATGCAAAACACCAATATTGCATGCCTTAAGGCCGATACACGGCATCCCTATGAGAGACGTGTTTGTTATCTACTGGTGACCACTCAACGCTATGTGATTTTTAGAAAAGAAAATAATTACTTTTGACTCGAAATTTATTCAAAAGAAAAATGGTAGAATGGAATAGAATAGAATAGCTTTCTTATATGTTGAAGAAAATTTGAATTGAAGAAAAGGGGGTTGAGATTAAACTTGTAGAGCCTTGCACTGGTGCCTCCACTTCGCGGCAGTAGTATTTCCTAAAAGTCTCGGAACATCTCCAGTTGCCTCGATTTAATATGTCTTGAAGCGGAAGATTATCAAGCCAGCCTCGGGATACAACTGTAGATCGAATACTTCCTGGAGAAGACTCTATTCCAGCATCCTTTAGGGTTGATCGAATCCAATTTCCTAGCACTGTTCTAGATACAGCCTTTACAGGTCCAAGAGCAGTTATGAAAAGAGCATCCTCTCCTGATCCCTTTCGTCTTTCTTCTGACTTTTTTTAGCATAGCTTTGATCCAAGTGATTGGACACAACCAGATATTGGGATGTCTTGATAGTCTCCATCCTGACTGCCGAAACGAGACAAGATCCGTCTTAGAGCCAAAGGTTGGCCACAAAATAATTTCATCTCTTAAATTGACGAGAGAATTCTTGGAAATTTTTAAAAGTGTCAGACCGTGAACTCGACGACCTGAAGCTAATAAGAACAAAGCTATTGTACGTCTTGACACCTCGAAGAATGATAAATTAGTAGTCGGAGTAGACAGCCAATTAAGTAAGATCTGGGCATCCCAAATTGGCGATTTAATCTCTGTAGGTCTTGCCACTGAAATTGACTTCAGTACATGTCGAACTAAGAAATCCGAGGATAAGTCAATAATTGATCCTCCAGAGCAGAAAATTGCTATCGCTGATTTATGCAGAAGGATCGTATTATAGGCTAAACCTTCCGTAATAAATAAGTTCGCCAAGAATCTAGCTAGATCCTTAGCCAGAGAACACTTTGGATTAACTTGGTTAGTTTCACACCAATGTAGCCATCGTCGAATTGGACTCTTGTAAGTGTCGAGGATTGATTTTCTCCAACTCTGTCTAAGTTCTTTTTTTCTGTAGACCAGTCGTGAACTAAGTCCTCCCACCTCCAACTTTCCAGGCTTGAAGATTGATCCGTTCTACTTGCTGTGGGGGCTGTCCTGTTGATAAGTCTACCAGCATTTCCTCTAAATTCTGAATGATCAAAGGAGGTTCCTTGCTCCTGCTGACTAGGTTCGCCAACAAAAACGTTTGGTCTTATTTCGGAGCTACTATTAGAAACTGGCCCTTGCAAGTGTTCAGATGTGCGAGCACCCTCGGTAATAGATTTGGTGGTGGAAACACCCAACCTAGTTTGCAATCCCAAGGACGACTGAAGGCGTTGAGAAAGAAGGCGTATGGATCGTTGCAATCTTGAGAAACATACCGGCTGACGACTGCCGAATCTGCCGAAGCAAAAAGGTCTATGTCCGGAGTACCCTATCTTGCAAATATCTCGTCTGTGGCTTCTGATAAAAGATGCCACTCTGAAAGGGCTCTTTTTCTGGACAGTCGATCGGCAATCCCGTTATACTTGCCAGGAAGGTATGCAGCTGACAGGAGAATCTTGTGCTCGTCCACCAATTGAAGGATTTGATAGGTCAGATTCAGTAAGTCTAACGACCTTGTACCCCCTTCCTTCTGAATATAGGCCACCAAGGTCTTGTTGTTCGTATGAAGAAGAACATGGCCCCCTTGAAAATACTGAGCTCTCTGCTTCAATGCTGCATAAACTGAGAACATCTCTTTTCTGTTCGAATGCCATTGCATTTGCTCTCTGCTCCAAGTCCCGAAGATAAGGATTTCGTCTAGTTGAGCTCCCTAACCCGAGTCGGCTGCATCCGTTGTCAAGAAATTTGTGATTGCTCTCTTGTGGATACTGGCAGAAGTGTAGACTGCTTTCCAGCCACCATGTTAATTCCTGTTTTAGATAAGTTGTGATGGCCAATCCCTGACGAGGTCTGCCCTAATGAAACAGAGTGGAAAACATCTGAAGGTGTCGACAATGAAGGCACCCCATTGGTATTACGAAATTGGCAAATTTTAGATGTCTCAATATACATTGCATTTGTTGTAGAGTGGAAGACTCTTTTGAAATTATTTCGACTGCTAGATCCGAAATCTTTTGAGCTTTCTTGGCAGGAAGGCTCATGAGATTCTCTTTCGTATTCCAAAGAATTCCTAGAAACTCCAGTTTCGGACAAGGATTCAGAAGACACTTGTCGAAATTTACAATCCACCCGAGGTATTGTAATAAGTCTATTGTCTTGGCGATTTGAGATTTTAATCTGTTTCTGCCCTCAGAGGGTATGCAGAAATCGTTCAGGTAAACAACTACCCTCAAACCTTGCGAACGAAGGATTTCCGCAATCCAATTCGTTATGGACGCGAAGATTCGAGGGGCTGATGAGAGGCCGAAGGGCAGGCTCGTCATCTGTAAAAGTTCCTTACCATAGATGAGGCGAAGAAGACACCGATGTGACTTGTCTATTGAAATAAGGAAATAAGCCAGTGACAGATCGATTCGAGTAAGCCAATCTCCATCTTGTAGAAAATCTGTCATCTTGAAATGTGAGATTAAATGGAATTTGCCCGTTTTCATAAACTTTTTGAGACCCCTTAAATCGAAAATGGGTCTTGTCCCACCGCTGGATTTTTCGACAAGAAACATCTTGGAAATAAAACTTGGATCTGGCTGTGCTGGTATTTTCAAAACTTTCAGATCTTTCAGCATTTCGATCTGTTTAGACATCTGTGGGGAAGACCCTGTTACAAAGTTTGAAAATTTCCAATTTGCGCTTAGGGGAGGTTTCGATACCAGAGGGATGCGAAAACCTGACCTGATTTTTAAAATATGTAAGGGAGCCCCCATCTCTTTCCATCTTTCCTGATAAAAAGATAGCTGACCGCCCGAGAATACCTAAACAGATTGATTGTCACTTGTCGTTAGATTGTTTACGAAAGGACTCCGTGGAACTAGCATTGGAGAAACCTTTCTTCTTTGCGTTTGTTGGAGTAAAAGTCCCTCGCTGTGGACCGGTCTTGGGCCTTTGTGCTTGATAGGATCTTCCTGAAGGACCTGCTGCTTGAGGGGCACGGTTGTAAGACGATGTTGATGGAAGGGAACCTCGCTTAAGAAAGGGTTTTTTGGCTGTAGCATAGGCTGGTGTATTCAGCCATTTCTGAGATCCTCCCAAAGATTGAATAAGAGGAATAAGATCACTCTTCCCAAAAAGATATTCCGCATTTGGTGGTATGTTGCGTAAAGCAGCATGCACATTCTTATTTTGAAGTTCCGAAAGCAGAAGATCACTTCTAGATTCAATACACTCTGCTCTTTTTCCGCAGATCACTTGCATAATTTGATCAAAATTCTTCTGTACCTGAGAACCTAAACCAAAAATCATAGAAAGTTTCTGAAAAAGAGTGTCAGGATTAAAATCCTGAGTATTAGAGTAAGACCAGTCGACGATCTCCTGTAAACTAGACTTTAAAAGATCTTTCTGATCAAGAATGGCATTCTACAAACCAGCCAAAACTCTTTCCGTAAACATCAAAGGGTCTTTCTTTTTATCAAGATAGCAAAGCTCCTTATTAATTTTCAGTTCTGTAAAACCAGGTGATGCAGTGAAATTTCTCAACGCGTTAGAATATCTGACATCTTTCCATTCGGTGGATCCAAAACGTTGCAAAACGTTGATAGTATCCAAATGATCCTAAAGAGCTGGACGAATTGCTTTTCTTTCATCCACTCTGGTTTTTAGATCACCGAAATTCAGAATTTTATCTGGCACGTAGGATGGTCGCAACAAAAATTCTGCATTAGGATTAGACGAAGACTGAGTCGGGTTTCCTCCAGTAAAAAGACCTGCTAGAAAATTAATTTTCTCCTGCAAATCTTCGAAACGAGAATTATCATCAGTGCGTGACCTCTTAGGAGGAGGTTCCTCAAAAATTCCATCATCAGCCGGAATTGTTTCACTTGCCGAAGGAGATACCTGCCCGACGCCGACGCCATCACCATCAAACTGTAGAGACGCGTCTTGAACATTATTCGAATTTTCTCTCCGATCAAGATCCTGGGATAGTTGAAACATCTTTCAAATCTTAAACGAAAGAAAGCGTCTTAAAAACACCGAGAATTGATCCGGTAAAATAAAAAACGTAAAAGATTTAAGAAAAAGAATATGACTGGAAGAAACTTTGAAGTCAATATGGCGAAAGTACTCAACTATGAGAGTAGACGGCTACGCCGCACTTGCAGATGACCACACAGAGAGAACAAAGAGAGAGAAAGAGGTAGGACTAAAGGCGAGTACACAATAGCTTCTCTCATAGGGATGCCGTGTATCGGCCTTAAGGCATGCAATATAGCAAAATATGTTAGGATGTGAGTGGCAGTTATGTGATTGCGATTCGTTTTCAACCGTTTTTCTTGTAACATTGAACTCTACATCAGCCAAGTCACCAACTAATGTAGAGCTGCGGTTGCCTGATGACGACAACTGCAGGCTTGGTTTCTTACCCTGACCAGCCGCCAATTCTGGGAATCCGAATCCCTGTCTCATAAAATATTCTCCACCTGTGCCTGTCATGAAGGCATCAACGCCGTGATCCAGGGACTTAGCCGGATAACAGAAGGGCTCCGTTGCCTGTCGTCACCGCGTGAAGGTGCCCTGGATGCAGACACAAGCGAAAAAAATTTCTAAATGCTATAAATGGTAAAACTATTCTAGAACATGTGAAACAGCATATGTCAAAATATTCTTCAAATATGTAGATAATTATTTTCTACTTCTCTTATTCAAATCTGGATTCAATCTTGTAAGAAGTGTGTCTTCAAAAAATGCTAGGCCAAGGTAGATTTCGTAATGAGTTCAAAATTATAAGTTTCAAAAACCATGAGATTCAATATCATAACTATAGAGCAGCTTGGTATGTTGTGGTCACTATTGCTGTTGTAACTAAATGATAACTAAATGTTCATTATATTTTTTCATGTCAGGCTGTTGACATTTTTTTAAGAAAATATTATAATACAAAATAAATTACCTCTCTATATTTATTATATTGCATCTGATAGCTTTTGGAACTCATAGTTACGTGGTTTATGTTTTTTTTTATAAAAAACGAACAATTTTTTAAGAATTTGTCCGCCATATTGAATCTGACATTTTGTATTTTGACATTTTGAGTTTACAATCTAGTGATTTCTTTAAATATCAATATTTTTGTGATCTTGAACTATTTTATCTAAATTTGAAAATGGCGTCCTATAAGAGCTTTGGTTTATTAAATTCTAATTTTATATCTTAGCGAAAAACTTACATTACACAATTCTGAATCAGCGATCTGAAAAACTCTGAGATACCAAGCGTTAAAGAAATCGAACAAATTTTTAAAAATCATCCACCATATTGAATTCGACATTTTGAATTTTGTAATTTTGACTTCATATTCTTAACCAGCGATCCCAAAAACCACAGGATACCAAGTTTCATTAAAATGCATCACTTTTTAAGAAAAATGCACACCATAAAATTTTTAATTCATGTTCATAAAAAATGTAGGCAGTTTTTTGAAGTTAGAAAAAAAACCTGACGTGATGGAGCAAATCTGACATCATATTCGTATTCATCGCATCAAAATGCATAGGAAAAGGGTAGTGTGATCGAATTTTTTTAGTTTTTTAATTTTTTTATTTATTTTTCTTTTTAGCCTCTTGGCCTGAATTTTTTTTTGTGTAGCTGTGTTATGTGTGAAAGTGTTTCAAGCAATATAAGGGGTTGCAATTTTTGAATTAGCCTTAGGCAAGATGTGGTAATTCACAAAAATTGTTATTAATATAGAACATGAGTAAAATCAGTACAGGCAAACGCACAATCAAATACACTCCAAAACAGACATCTACATTAAATATGATTACTCAGTAGAAAGGACAAAATTTAACAAGCTGCGAATTCTTCTTCATTTTGAGTTATAATATTGTATTCATTTAATGAACACGTTGCTTCCTCAATTATAAAAGAAAATGGTAATAATGGGCAAAAACCATGTTTTTTATATAAAAATAATTTCTAAAATCTAAAGTTTTTACTTATTTGAGAAATCCTCTCATCTTTTTGAGATATTTAAACTAAAATTATCCCCTATAAATTTTATCAAAATATCTGAAACCGTTCTCAAGTTATCGTGTACACAAAAAAAGGGACATCCACATCCAAACACACACACACACACACATACATACATACATACATACGTACGTACATCCGGACATTTGATCAGGAACTCATATGATAGGTACATTTATATGTAAAGGAAATTTGATTTAGAGCTTTTTTAAAAAAGTTAAAAGTGCAGGAAAACAAAGCTTCCTCTTAAGGAAGCAAAATAATTTAAATTTTTAAATCCTGGATTCTTGTCTATTCTGTTGTTTAGCTTACAAGATGTTAAAATAAAGTAAAATATAATTTGTTTTGAATTGCTTTTTAATATTTCTACCAGAGATATTCATTTAATCCAAGAACTGAACTCGAGATTATGGCGTAGAGACACCCTCACAGCATACCATATCCCTGAGTATTATGAAATATCTTACAAATGATTATGAGAGATTCTTTTGAGATCTACGAAAATCCTTAAGAGAAGTGGATCAGATATCTGTGGCATCTTATTCTGCATGTGGACTACTCTTTGAATATTATTTCTTATTTTTCTAATCATAAAAACTCGCCCCTTTCTTCCTTACTTGATTGTCAATCGCCATTCATTTTTGGTATTTCATTAAAATGAATCAAATCGCCACATTAATTTAGAAATATAAAAATAAATAATTAACAAATACACAATTGAACACAATTAAACAAAAATAAAATAAAACAAACACCTTTGTGTTGCCCGAGACACATGAAGTTGTGGCGATTAAATATCCATCGCCTGGGACACGATAGTGACGACGATCGAGTGCGGAAGGGATTTTAAGAAATTGAAAATTCCACTCCTCTACTCGTCAGTTTTCACGCCCTACCACATTTTGGCGCTCAGACAATAAAGAGATTAGTCAGAACTATAAATATTATCATTTTAAAATTTCGTTAATTTACTAAATAAAATAATCCCTTCATTATATTAATGTAAACTTTGAAGTGTCACCTTTATTTTAAGACCAGATAACTTAAAAACTATTCAGTTTTCGCGAGATTTACTGAAAAATAATCATTATCAGGTAGCATCAATCTTTAGTGAGTACATTATAAGATGTTTTGAGTCATATTTTTGCAACCACTGAATATTCTTTTTAATTTTTTGGTCTTAAATTATAGGTAATACTTCCAGCTAAGTTTACAATAATATAAGTTTCTATTCAATGTTTAACGTCCTTCATCATGTAATATAGTGAAAACAGTAACAACCAAAAAAGGACAATAATTACTTGGTAAAATAATTTATTAACCACCGACTGCGTAGCTCAGTTGGAATTTGCCTAGGGCTCTGCGGTAGCGGATCGAGAGTTCGCGCCCGTTAGCCATGTGTTTTTTCTGGCACGTGAGGTACTTAGAGCAGGAGATTTGACGTTAAGGACTTGTTTGTGTGATATTTTCGAGATTTCGAAAACATACATCCAAGACTCAACTGTCGATAAATCGGCTTTATTCAGTTAAGGTTTTCCGTTGTTTTCCTTAACTCTAGTCAGAAAGGGTCAGGTGAATACGAGTAATTCTAATTAAAAGTCGGCTACAGACGCAAGCTAGGGGGGGCAAGGGATGGGAACTTATAGAAAAAGAACTATGGGGTTAATATGTTAAAAAACCCAAAAGGGTAGACATAGAGAGATAATAAAAATAAAAAATATAATTTATTAACCAAACTGACGTTTCGAGGCTAATTCAACCTTCTCCTCAGAGCATATAAATGAATTAAAACATCATTTAAAAAAATGCTCTGAGGAGGAAGTTGAATGAGCCTCGAAACGTCTGTTTCGTAATGTAATGTTTCGGTCAAAAATAATTTTTTTTGGGCTGTGTTACCAGTTTAGTTTCTGTAAAAATCGGACCACAGTCGATGCCATGTGGACCTTGCAAAAGAAGGAAAGACAAATTGTATAATAGTTTAATAACTTCTGCGCATTGGTTGCTATAGACATACGCAATGCTTTTAATATCGCTCGATGGAATGGATTGTTCATCCAGGAGCTAAGATACAAAGGAATACCACCATACCTGTTACGAATAATGAATAATTATTTTAGCGACAGATGGGTCTTTTATGAGACACACACCTTGACGTTCAAAGAAGTGCAGCGTGGAGCCTTTAAAGGTACCAAGATGGGTATTAGATTCGTATGGAATGTCTCGTTTGAGGACTTCTTGCAAATAGGTCTAGCAAAAGACGCGGTGATTATCGGCTTTGCCTGTGACGTATTATTGCACGTAAATATTCTACATTTTTTGTGTTTCAAAGACGCGTCGATAAATCGCTTAATGAGCCTTTTAGCTTTTAGGTCAATGATATTCAAAGTTATTAAATTTCACCATGCACAGAAAAGTGTGAGGTAATATATTGGCTAAGGAATATTCTTGGAAACGTATAGTAAGTTAGCGATTTAATGCTTTCGCATTCGGTGTTAAGGTTGCATATGTTCGAAACTCGTTATCGTCAGAAGTTTCAATATTGAATTTATAGTAAAAAATGTTTCACAATGCGTTTAGTGTATGATTTAATTAACCTTACACCATTAATGATTGTCAAATAATAGATACCTATCTACATACTTAATAGAAATCACGATTCCTAACAAAATTTTATATTTTTTATTTAATTATTATTAATAGAAATTTTGTAGAAGTTTTCTAGAAAAAACTTTTTAGAATTTCTTTAAAACCGTGTTCTCAGAATTATTTCACATGGAAGTTTCTAATATTTTATATTATGTTTAAATTCTACAGGTGGCATTAATGACTATCTCCTTGTGGTTTATGGCATGGACCCCATACTTGGTTATCAATTATGCCGGAATCTTCAATACAATGAGACTAACACCGCTGTTTACTATTTGGGGTGCTGTTTTCGCCAAGGCAAATGCAGTTTACAATCCAATTGTATATGGCATCAGGTATGCAATATTCAAAATGCATATATTTTTTTTTACTATATACCAAATTCAAGTGTGATTATGTGCCTATATGTGTCTGTTCGTATGCCACGCTTTTGATAAACATGATAACATCTCTTATGAAATAAATTTCTGGAATAAGTATTGGCATAAGTATAGTGAAATGAGTAGGGGAGTGAGTCTAGTTGTGAGACAGCACCAGTTGAAATATCAAAACGTCGTTTGTCTTTGCTTCCTCATAGGGAAGCATTGTAATGGTGACGATTTTCGGTTTTCCAAAAATAATCTAATTCAACTCATTTTCATCTAAAAAGTATATATACGAAGTTTTAAGCAAAAGTCCAGAAGTATGTGTGTATTTTTGTCTAAGTAGACAAAAACTTTTGAGCACAAAGTTTTTAGTCTAATAAAATTCTCAATTTATTGACAGAAAAATTATTTAGATTTCATCCATCGAGACGAATCAATTGACCTATATTAAATTTATATTTTATCAAAAATTGAAGAAGCAAATGACAGTTTTTCTTGATTTATAACAATTAAAATTATATTTTTTCATATCACTTTTAAGGGGGGGGGGGGCGTATGGTCTAAAAAATGTTTTTTTTTTCTTTTGAATTTTCTTCTAGCAGAACATCTCAAAAATATTCCAGAAAAGTTTCAAAACATTTTAAAAAAACTATTAAAGTTATAGAATTTTACATCCATTTTGAATAAAAATGTACCGAAAACAGTAAACTTCTTCGAGTTTTCCAGCTTGAATGGTTGCATTCAAAAATGTGAACAAAATATATTCTAAACGCTGGCTTTCTAACGTTTCAAATGACCTACTATACTTTGTACTTATTCCAATCCAAAGTACATTTACAACGCCTGTTCAAAAGTAATCATTTGAACACCTGGACGTTCTATCCTTAAAAGCATTTTTCTCGAAATAATTAATTTAAAAGTCGGTGAACACTCGCACTCGAAAACTACTGCACTGATATTAACCAAATTTGGCACACTTCTAACACATAAAATACCCGCTACAAAAATTGAAGCGGCGCGTCGAAAAGGGATCTAACTCAATTTTGATCAAATTCTAACTAAATAGCAAAATATAACCTATTAAGCATTGTCTTTGAAATTCTGTAATAAAAATATTATAAATAGAATATTATACAATTAAAATTATTAAAAAGAAAATTCAAACGTGGTTACTATTCTTAAAACGTCAACTGTTTACTTACAGATTATTATTAACGAATATAAAAAATATCTATAAAATAAGAAAATAATGATTTAAAATGGAAAGATTATAAAAGAAAAAAGACAGAAAATCCAATAATTGAATATAATTACAATTAAAAAAGACCAATTGAAGAGAATTTGAGCTCTAATACTGAAAAAGTAACTTTGTGGAAGAGGGATCTAACTTAGTTTGTAAACAAACTATTTAACCTGACAACTGTCACAATATTAAAAAAACATGAAATAACGCCAACTTCATTAAAATGATGTTATCCATAGAAAAATGGTACATCGTGGAAAAGGGATCTAAGTAAAAGAATTAGTTAGATCCAGTTAGATCCCTCTTCCACTTTTGAGAAAATTACACAGAAAAAAATAAGTCTTGAGTCTATAATAGTCTATCTCTCACTTTGGACTAGAAATCCGATGATAATATCAAAAATTAACTGAAAGTTAGTCTTTCAAGGCTTTTATGACTTGACTAGACAATATAAAGACTGGCAGCTGAACCAAATTCTTGGATTCTTCTGCCCTCTAGTGGCAGAGTTGAGATCTAACAGAAAAAACAATATGGATGCTCGAACAAGCAACTGTCATGTGTACTTTAGTGATTAATAACATTGGATATAATAACAAATATTGTGTTTTCTTGTTTTGTAATACAACACATCCTACACAGCACCGGAAATTCCCTGAAACTCCCCTGAATATTCAATTACATTTTCGGAATATTGAAATTTGAAGTTCCGGAAAGTTCCGTGGAAGTAGAAAAATGTCCGCTTGTCAGTGAATATTGACGCGGAACTTCCACCAAACTTCTCGGAACTTCCAATTTCAATATTCCGAAAAT
>WNHD01008122.1:0-21275 GCA_011057455.1 Ganaspis sp. Gsp50
CATTTATTTGTTGATTTATTTGTTAATTTATTTGTTCATTTATTTGTTGATTTATTTTTTAATTGATTTGTTAATTTATTTGTTGATTTATTTGTTAATTTATTTTTTAATTTATTTAATTTATTTGTTCATTTATTTGTTCATTCATTTGTTAATTTATTCGTTGATTTATTTAATTTATTTGTTAATTTATTTGTTCATTTATTTGTTGATTTATTTGTTAATGTATTTATTAATTTATTTAATTTATTTGTTAAATTATTGGTTCATTTATTTGCTGATTTATTTTTTAATTGATTTGTTCATTTATTTGTTCATTTATTTGTTGATTTATTTGTTAATTTATTTGTTCATTTATTTGTTGATTTATTTTTTAATTGATTTGTTAATTTATTTGTTGATTTATTTATTTATTTGTTAATTGATTTGTTCATTTATTTGTTAAATTATTTGTTCATTTATTTGTTGATTTATTTTTTAATTGACTTGTTCATTTTTTTGTTGATTTATTTGTCAATTTATTTGTTAATTTGTTTAGTTTACTTAATTTATTTGTTAATTGATTTGTTCATTTTTTGTTCGCTTATTTCTTCATTTTTTTGTTAATTTATTTAATTTATTTGCTAATTGGTTTGTTCATTTATTTGTTAATGTATTTGTTAATTTATTTATTTGCTAATTGGTTTGTTCATTTATTTGTTAATGTATTTGTTCATTTATTTGTTGATTTATTTTTTAATTGACTTGTTCATTTATTTTTTGATTTATTTGTCAATTTATTTGTTAATTTGTTTAGTTTACTTAATTTATTTGTTAATTGATTTGTTCATTTTTTGTTCTCTTATTACATTTTTTTTGTCAATTTATTTGGTTACTTATTTGTTTATTTATTTCTTGATTTATTTGTTCATTCATTTGTTAATTTACTAGTCAATTTATTTATTCAAAAAATATTCTTTCAAACAATGGTCCAATTGAAATAACAATTTTCAAAAATTCAAAAAGTTTTTGGTCCATTTGGACAGAATTTATTTTCGGCAACAATGAAGATTAATTTGTCTGGATAATTAGAGGCAATGATTAGTTGTTTGGATAAATTGGTTAAACTGGGACACTGCGTATTAGTGAGCTAAAGTCTCCAAATTAGCATTTTCTTACGTTTGCATGTCTCTAATCTTATCCGGGCGAGACATGCGAGAATATAGATTTTCTCCAGTCATGCTGAAATTTATTAACAAAAGAGTCCTTGCTCTCCTTGTGAACATCGTAAAATCATGTACGTGCATTATGTGCATGCTCAATACAACAAGTAAGAAACATTCCAATCCAAAATCAAATTTCCTTCTCTTATTCCCAGATTGAAAATTTAAATAAAAACCTTTACTACCTTGGCAAATAAAAGTTCAGTCACGATTTAACATTTTTTAGGAAACATCCTTTTATGCCCTAAAAAAACTAGGGCATTGAAAATTCTCTTCGATTTTTTGTCTAAGAAATGCTTATCCACAAAAATAGGTCGTAAGATTTATTTTACTGATTTTTTTTTAATTGAATTGGAGTCGTCGATGTTTTTTATTTCAACTTTTTTTTAGTTCAACAACTGAGTTTTTAATTCGACAAAACATTGTTTCAGCAAAAACGGAATTGTGTTTAGCAGAAATATTTATTAATCTGAATGATAAATAAAGAATGTTTTAAATATTATAGTTATTTTAATAATTTAATTTAATTTATTAATTCGTGATTAAATTTACTGGATTTAAAAATACAGAGGATAATAAAGAATAAAAAGGAACCAAATAAACAATGATATTGAAAAAAATTTTAGAAGTCACGAAACATTTTTTTCAAAAAAAAAAATAAAATAGAAGAAAAAACTAAACTTGTTTTTAATATTTCTTGTTATTATTATGTAAACTAAACATTATTTTTCAAATCTGCAGGTGGTGTAAAATAAATTTTGTGTTCGATTAATGAAGTTCCGTGTGGATTTTTATTAACCCAAAATACATTCAATTTCAAGATTTCAAAAATTATTTTCATTAATAAATGAAATTGCTTTACAAAGTAGCTTACAATATTTTTCTGGAATTTACTTTACGTTTGCGATATTAATTTCTTTTGTGAAACAAATATTTTCTTAAAAATTCTAAAACTTACTGAATTATTTAAAAAACATTATTCATAATTTCTTTTTATTTTGTTCTTCAATAAAATGTAATTTTAAATAATTTTTAGAATCGTTTTTATTCTTCCGACGCAATTTTAAATGTTTCATTTTAAAACGATTAATAAGTAGACATTTTAAATAAACATTTTTTACTCTAAAGACAATTAATTATTAAAAGTGGATTTTAATTTTGCGTGCAAAATAAAAAATCATGATTTTTTAAACAGTAAATGGTACATACCAGTAGAAAATATGTTTATCCTATAATGTTTTCTACTGTCCTGTGCAGCTGTCAGTTGTGAACTGAAAAGCTGGCAGCCATACTTTTCGTATCCATGACAACAGACTGACAAACTGTCGAAATTAAAGCTAGAAATTAATTATTTTACTCAGTAAGATAGCAAGAGAATTTGAATAACAGTGCCATCTAATAAAGAAAACAAAAAAATATTTCATAAATTATTTTTAAAAATAAACAAATTGTAAAAAAAATATTTTATTTATTTATTTAAATATAATAGTCATAATTATAATATTTATTTTTTTACTATTTTTTTTAAAATTGCAAAAGTTTTTTATAATATTCTTTTACTATTTTTATATTATTTTTATACTATTAAATATTATAATCAATAATTAAAATTATTTGAACTTTGCAAACTAATATTTTATTTTTAAAAAATAAATATGACTAAGTAATTTATAATACTTCATGCTTAGTTTCTTTTATTATACAAAATAAAAGCAATATTACATTTAACCCCAAAATAAACTATTGTTCACAAAAGTATTCAATTTTAATACCATCTTTTATCATTAAAAACGAAAAATGCACTAAAATAATTAATCTAAACATAATAATACAAAACCTGTAAGTTTTTATTAAAACTTTACCGTAAGAACATCATTTTAATACAAATAACAAATTTAACTGTTTTTTCTCTCAAATCGACAAATTTTTAAATTTAAAAATGATTTACGGTGCATGCGCAGTAGATGAAAGAGAAGCGCGCGCAATATTTTAAACTGCAGATAAAAATTGATATTGAAGGTAAGAAAACGTAACAACCAAAATATACACCAAGAACACTATCAAAATTCATAAAAATTGATAACCAAACTTTCGAGTTAGTAGAATTTGTTAAAAATTGCAGTATTTGTTTATAATAACAGATTTTTTTCATTTCTAACCTCCAACTGTCATTTTAGCAGACGACAGCAGACGACACTATATGACACTATAGAAAGTCAAACGTCAAATAATTATACGTCAATTGGGTCAAAATTCTAATTTGTTTGCTTTTAATTTATTTTATCTAAAAATGCCACAAGAAAATAGAAAAGGAAAGCGAAAAGATGCACAAAAGGAGAAAGAAATAGAGAAAAAAGAAGTGGAGAAAACAAAGTCTGAAGAAAATACTGCCACACCGACAGCTGAAATCATTAAACCGTAAGTTGCTCTATTTATTCATATTTTACTCATTGTTGTAGTTTTTCAGTTTTATTTTACGGTTAGATTTGAACAAAGACTGTGTTTCCAATATTTCAATCTGAAATTCCCGTGAATTGGTGTCATTGCATTCAATGGAAGAATTTGAGGTTAGAAATGATTACCATATGCATATATTGACAGAATTTTTTAATATTAACCCCTATAGTACGATTTTATAATCTATTGTCATGTCTTTTATTTTATTATAAAGAAAGCCGCTTAATTATTTAAAAATAAGTTACCAATTTTATTAAAAACGTTTCGTTTAAAAAAGGTTTTTTCAATCTTATTTTCATCATTGTTTATTTTCATTTTCATTGTTTATTTTCTGTTTCATTGCTTATTTTCATCGTAAAAATGAGCTGCTGTTAACAACAAATATTTATTTTATTTAAATGAATCAAAGAATTGTATTTTAGATGAATAAAACAAAATTGTTTATTTCAGAAAATTCGGACCAAATGTATCTTTTGCGCATCAAAAAGTTTGGTCACGCTGCATTTTAATTTGCGCTATTCTTTTCATAGTATGGTACAATTCCAAAAACGGAAAAGAAATTTCTCTGGCTTTACAAAGGGATATTTTAATAAGTCGTCAACAAAATGTCGAGTGTTCAGATACATACAAAGCAGAAATGGACAAATTTCCAGGCTGTTTACCAGAAAAATGTGCCAGGATAGTTACAGATAAATTAGTTTCAGCAACCGAAACTGACGTCTTATTAAAATTAGCCACCAATGGCATAAATTTAGGAGGATCTGACGGAGGAGCAAGTATACTTGATCTTCATTCTGGAGCTTTGAGTAAAGGCACTGGATTTATTAATCTCTACGATTTAGAAGAAGCCAAGACAATTTTCAACAACGCGGATTTCGCTATTTACAAGTATATCATTAACTTCTGCAAACCTTTTCTTCCGTCTGTTTTAAAAAAGATAAAATGTATTAAAATTGAAATATTATTTAAATACCTAAAATTGTTCCCTGCTTCTTTTATTTATTAATAAAATACAGAACCCTATTTCCTCAATTACTGTAAAATTTGATTGTAAAGTGACTCAGAATTTAAAAAAAACACTTTGATTTTCAGGGTAGTGAAGACTAAAATACAACACGCTATAGCGCACCATTTTGGAGTAGATTCTGATAAAATTTATTTGACAAAACCGACCTTTTTTTCTCGAATGACAAGCGTCCCGGCGAAGACAATCCATGACGAATATTGGCATCCTCACGTAGACAAAGTTACTTACGAGTCATTCCATTACACGTCACTTCTATACTTAAGTGATTTCAATAAAGATTTTAAAGGAGGACGATTTGTGTTTATCGATAAAAATAGCGCCAATTCAACAATTGAACCCAGAAAAGGTATAGAAATTTACATTTTAATCATCCCAATGAAAATATTCTACTAATTTGTAATAATGAATTTCGTTTCCAGGAAGAGTTTCTATGTTTACATCCGGTGCTGAAAATTTGCACCTGGTTGAAAAAGTAACGTCCGGAACACGATACGCTTTAACTGTTTCCTTCACATGCGACAAAGAATTTTCTATTCCTGATCCAAGGTTACCTGTGGACTCGAAAAATACTTAATTAACTCAATTCGTGTCAATTGCTGTGTGCTTCAAAGAATAAACATAATTTTCAGGATAATTACACAAAGATTAGATATGTTTAATTAAAAATTTGGAGTAGTTAGCAAAAAGATATTAGATGTGATTAATTATTAGGCATAGTTAATTAAAGATTAGGTGTGATTAACTAATTATTAGGCGTGGTTAATTAAAGATTAGGAGTGATTAATTAATTATTAGGCGTGATTAATTAAAGATTAGGTGTGATTAATTAATTATTAGACGTGGTGAATTAAAGATTAGGTGTAATTATTTATTAGGCATGGTTAATTAAAGATTAAGTATGATTAATTAAAGATTAGGCATTAATTACATTTTAGGCGTGAATACTAAAAGATTAGGATTATCTAATAAAATTTAGGCATGATTAATTAATTAAAGATAAGGCGTGGGTAATTAAAGATTAGGCGTGATTAATTAAGGGATAAAAATTACGAATTAAAGATTGAGTGTTTACGACTGCTTAATGTAAGTTCTTGACTTTCTGTGTGATTAGAGCATTTATTACATTATGTTTAAGAGATGTGACTGTGACTTTAATTTGTACCTGTAAAAACTATTGTAAAAACAATCACAAGTCAATCCAGTATTAAGACTAATTATTATTTAAACGCAAAGCTGATAGTAAATAAATTGTTTACAAATTAAATTTTCTGATTAATTTAAATCTCACTATATAAGAATTTGATTTTACCAAGTTTCGATTAATTTAAACCTGAAGTAAAGAACATGAGTAACATTAAAAAACATTTAACAAAACGGTAAAAAAAAACATTCAACAAAACATTAAAAAAATTAAACTTGCTCTAATTAAGGAAAAGATAAAAAATTCACAGGTGGCAATGAAGACAAACTGATTGATGTTTCTATTCCTTTTATTGTTCAAATTATTTAATACAAGAGTATAATGCATACCCCGGAAAGTAATAAATATAATAATGCAATTTAACATAAATCACGATTATTTTTATTTTAACATGCGTGTATGATTCATGTTTTGTCATTAATATTCTTTAAATGTCTACTAATTTAAGAAACGAAAATAAGAACTTTAAAAAAATATACTCTAACGTAATTTATCATTTACATTAACAGCCTCTTCGTTCATTTCACACACTCCATATGCCTTAGTTGTCTAGTATTTAAGAAATGCATTTAAATAATTCGTATCGGTTTTTCTAATTTACAAAATTGATAAATCACGACTCGTGCTATTAAAATTTCATTAATTTTCCAGAGCTATATTCAAATAAAAAATTTGCCTATTGCTCTAGAAGTCTGCCACAAATAATTCCATATAACTTAAAAATGGCAACTTGTCCACTAGTGACCATTTAAAAATCATATAGAAGTAAAAGTATCAACTCATTCACTATTTTCGTTAAACAATTGCGCGTTATGGTAAGAATTAATAATATATAGTTAATTCTGCAATTATCTACTCTCTATTCACAAATGAAATCAATTATACTTTCCGCGACATTCATTCTTTACATATGGGGAATAAAAACAGAATACAGCGACGAAAAAAAATAAAGCCTTAAAATGTCAGAATTGGAATGGTAAAAAGATTCCTGGGAAGAGATTTTGTACAAAAGATGCTTCGGGCACGCTTGACTTACACCCGAATATTTCAGACATTTGCCAAAGAAACAAAAGCAAATCAATAAAACATTCGTTCGCAATCTCAAGCGTTTCAGAAGAGTATTAACGTAAAAAGTTCACTTTCCAACTATTATTACTTATTCTAAGATAATAATTCGATCCTAGAAGAAGTTATTTTTATGTTTTCACAAGTGCTGCAATCTTTTTCACGCTCTCTCCTGAAAGGATACTCCTATGGTTTCCTGGTAATTCTTCAATCCTCACGGTTTGTCTGCAGATCTGTTAACAAACATTATTTTTATATTCAACAATTATTTTCATAATCAACAATTATTTTTATAATCAACAATTATTTTTATAATCAACAATTATTTTTATAATCAACAATTATTTTTATAATCAACAATTATTTTTATGCTCAAAAATTATTTTTACAACAAAAATTACTTATTACTTTTAGATTTAAATTTAAGTCCTTCAATTCGAATTAATTAGTTTTCTAATTAATTAAAATAAAGAATTACGTTTTTAGAGCATTTACTTGAAGAATAATTTTCTAATTTTAAAAAATAGAAATTACCTCAGATAAACCATAGTCGTTGTTTAAGGAAACAAAGTTGTCTTTGGCCTTTATTAGGATAATAGGTCCATCGTATTTATTTGAGGCTTTATACATATTCGCTGCCCGCAGCTTCTTATAGAACAAAATTCCAGCAACTTTTATGTCTTCTGACTTGAAGGGCAAATTTCCTATTAAGTCCAACATTTTATTCAAAGTCTCGTCTTCAGATTTACTATCCTTTAACGCTTCATATGCCTGAAACAAAATTTATAAAATTAGAATACAGAATACAGAATTTCTTCAAATATTAAGAAAATCAAAACACTTTTGTTTTGGAAATTAATAGAAGAATTAAAAGTTTTGTGAAAGAATAAGTGACTCAAGAAATAATTTAAAAAAGGAAAAAAAAATAAATCCCTATGTGACAGAAAACTATTAATTAATGGATTAGATTAAATTTGCATCAATCTGGTATTACAATGAACTATTTTACAGAAAAACATAAAAAAATGTAACATAAAAAAAATGTAACAAAAAAAATGTAACATAAAAACATTCTTCGTTTCAATCATCCTTCTTATTTATCACATAATCATGTCAAAGATCGTCAAAAATATCAGACGACTTTTTTTTAAAAACGAAAAAAACTGAATAGGTAACAACCTGTTTTGACTGATATAATGGACTAAGAACTTTCGATTCGTTGTCAAAAAATAAAAGAAAAAACGAATTACGGTTGTGAAAACACCAAGATAATTTTCGATATGATTTATACAAAAAAATAAGTAAAAGTATTAAATGATAGTATATAGCATCCATAGCATTATTTTAAAATCATAAAAATATTAAAGTTTAAAACAATTAAAATGAAAATGAAAATTAAAGAAATAAGTATGAAAGTTAAAAAAACAAGTATGAAAGTTAAAAAAACAAGTATGAAAGTTAAAAAAACAAGTATAGAAGTTAAAAACAATGAATTATGCAAGTTTAAAAAACATTTCAGTACAAAAATTAGAAAAAACCAAGAAATATCCAAGTTTAAAAAGCAATTCACAGGGTGTCCAGTAGGCACCAAAAATAAAATTCCCGTACATTTCCCGTATACTTCCCGTACAATTTCCGTACTTTTTAAATTAAGATACACATTAACATTTTAAAATTCCTGCATATGTGACGCTCCACGAGAGAAGGGACCTTATTCGCTCTTGATTTAAGGTCCCTTCTCTCGTGGAGCGTCACATATATTCTTTTTCTTTTTTACATTTTTTATATTGGCTGTTATGAAATCTTTTATTATGGATTATAAGTTTAAAAAATATTCTTTAATATGAGAATAAAAAATTTTAATTACTGCTTTTCATTAATTCCCGTACATTATTTTATATTCCCGTGCAGAGTTAAAATCCCGTACAATTCCCGCTTTTCCCGTACGCTGGACACCCTGAATTCAGTATAAAAGTTGAAAAGAACAAAGAAATACGAGAGTTCAAAGATAAAAAAAAAATGTCCTACCTTTACGAAACTTATTTCGGAATTGAGTTGTCTTACGAAGAAAGCAACTGCTTTTTGGAATCCGTCGTTTGAGGCGAGGTTAGAACTTATTTGGCTGGTTTGTTTTCCAATAGTTTGGCTGTGCAAGGTGATAAAGTCAGGAGAGCCATCAAGAAGAGTTAAGACAGTAGATTCGCCTGCTTTTTCCAACTGCAAAGCCATTTCAAAAGCAATACAAGCACCGAAAGAATATCCTATGATACTGTAAGGACCCTGTTTCTTCACAGTCTTCATTTCCTCGATGTAGAATTTCGCAAGATCATTTATTGAATCGAGAGGAGTGTCTTTTGTGCACTGCATGCCCCAGACAGGTCGTTCAAGTTCACTAGCTAAGCTCTTCAACGACGAGACGACTCCTTCAATCGCGTGAATCACAAATACTGGCTCGCCTTTCTCCGACTTTGATTGCAGTTGAATCAGAGATTTAGTTGGAACGATTTCAGTTCCCGAACACTGGAAGAGGAACTCATCTGGATCGGTTTCGGCCATGGAATTGTTAGCAGAACTTTGTACAGTTACATCGCCACTATCTGCTGAGCCAGCAGATAATTCGAGTAATTTGCCAAAAGTGAGTGCTCGTATTTCCTGAGCAGATAGGACCAGATCATAGTTCCTCTCTAGGGTTTGTTTAATCTCTGTTCCCATGAGTGAGTCCATACCAAGATCAGCAAGAGTGTTGTTCATATTGACAGTCTTTACGTCCTTGATGCCCAAAATATTGCCAACTGCGTCTAGAAGATTGACTTGATTGCTTGAATCGCCAGATTTCTGTTTCTCAGCGAGAACCATAGACGCCAAGACGGGATGTGGTTGTTGAAGGAAAGTATCCATTGTAGCCAAACAGCTAGACATTCGTTGAGGCAGGGTTCCTCCAACTTCAGTTTCGTTGCTGCCCATAGTTTCCAAGACGAGTCCAACGTCACCAATAGCTCCCCACTGAATAGCGAGACCAGGTAATCCAACTGCTTGTCTCTGTTCCATAATTCTTTCCATTGCAGAGTTCGCAAGACCGTAATTAGATTGGCCAACATTTCCTCTTCCGCAAGACACCGACGAGAAGCAGACGAAGAAGTCTAATTCCGGGCAGTATTTCTTCGAAGATGTGTCCAAATTCTTGGTAGCATCGACTTTCGGCAAAGTGACAGTCTTGAAATGATCTTCTTCAAGATTTTCCAGTAAAGCGTCACGAAGTACAGCTGCGAGATTGAAGATTCCTCCAACAGGTGCCAGTTTGTTAGCTTCTTTCAGCAGAGAATCAGCTCCAGCTTCAGTTGTCACATCAGCGGTGGAAATTTCAATCGTGATGCCCTTCTCTCGCCATCTTCGGATGCAGAGAGCTTGATAACCGGTTCGGATTCCTGATCGAGATGTGAGAACAATATTCTTCGCTCCTCTTGTGATCATCCAGTTGGCGAGTTCTAATCCAAACCCTCCGAGTCCTCCAACCAGGACATAAGACTTATCAGGGTTCATGTACGTTCGTGGAATAGCAGCTACCGTTTTGAAAGCCGGTCGTGTTACTTTCTGCGACTCTTCTTCACGAATTTTAAGTAGGACTTTGCCGATGTGTTTTCCGGCAGCCATGAATCTAAATCCTTGCTCAATTTGTTGTTCAGTAAAAACAGTGGCAGGTAAAGGACGCACAGCTCCGTTTTTAATTCCTTCATAAACAAGTCTGACCACTTCTTTCTTCTCAGGACCATTGTTATCAAACAAAGCGTCCAAGAGAATTCCATGGAAGGTGGTATTTTTCAGGAAGAAAGACATTCCCAAAGCTGAATTGTTGGAAAGATCGTACTTTCCAATTTCCAGGAATCTGCCATCTTTAGCCAAGCATCGTACGCTAGCTTGAAGTTTTTCTTCCGAGAGTGAATTGAGCACAAGATCTACTCCTCTGCCGCCAGTTTCTGAAAGGACAAGTTGTTCGAAACTCGTGTCACGAGAATTTCCAATGTTTTTGTCAGTTAATTGAGGGAAGGTCTTCTTCAGGAATTCCCGTTTTTCTTTCGAGCTGACAGTTGTGAAAACTGTGCAACCAGAGTGAAGAGCAATGGCAATACTAGCTTGACCAACTCCACCACTTCCAGCGTGAATAAGAACAGATTCTCCAGGTTGCAGTCTTCCTCTCACCACAAGAGCATAATAACTGGTGGCGTAAACCACTGGAATCGTGGCTGCTTGTTCCAGAGACCATTTGTCTGGTACTTCCCACATAAATCCAGGATCAGCTAAAAGTGTCGTTGCCAATCCACGAGCTGCGACCATTCCCATCACACGTCGACCCGCTGAATCTCTACCAGCGAATTCCAGACCGAGAATACAATCCTGACTCGCCAAATCACCAGGGAGTGCATCAGGTGGCAGTTTTCCAGTTGCTAACATGATATCTCTGTAAATAAATGCAAAATTAGCTTCAATACGAATAGCTTGTTAACGACTTTATTTGATAAATTAACTTATATTTTAAAACATGTTTTCAGTGTTTAATTTATAATTCATTAATTAAATAATAATTAATAATGATATATAATATTGATAATGATATATAATATTGATAATGATATATAATATTGATAATCATATATAATATTGATAAAGATATATAATATATAATATTCATTATCATTAATAATATACTAACAGATAAAAATAAAGAAAAACACGAATCACTGTTGATAAGAAACGAAGGAAAAGAAATTGTACAAAAAAGAGGATAAAATATATAATTACCGGAAATTAAGTGGGGCGTAGTAAACATCGCAAAATTCTTGTCCAACGAATTTCTCGGGTGTATAGTAGCTGAGAGGGCCTTCAATCCATCGAAGGCTGCTCAAGTCGCCTCTTACTAAGGCATTGATATAAGCGTGTTCAACTTGAAGAGATGCTATATCGCTTTGTTTATCCAAGCGCAAGTGTCGATAAGATCCCCATTGTCCACCCTTGAGCACATTTGCCATAAGTTGTTTGTTAAATTGTTTAGCGTAGAAAGCATCATCCAGAGAGAATGCTGCTGCATTTTTGTCTTGAATAAAGAAATAGCGGGCGTTCATTCCGCCGGCCTCTTGTCGAATACAAGTCATCAATCCTACGTGTCCTGGAAATTAAATATAAATCTGATTAAATGAATGCAAATTACAAATGTGTATTAAATACAAAAATAGATGGAAAAGAAATAGAAACTAGATAAGAAGACAAACTAAATAAAAAGGTGAACTGAATAAAAAAAGAAACTAAATAAAAAACGAAACTAAATAAAAAAAAAATAAATAAAAAAAATAAATAAAAAAAAGAAACTGAAAAAAACTAAATAAAAAAAAAGAAACTAAATAAAAAAAACTAAATAAAAAAAGAAACTAAATAAAAAAAGAAACTAATTAAAAAGAAGAGACTAATTAAAAAGAAGAGACTAAATAAAAAAATGAAACTAAATAAAAATAGAAACTAAATAAAAAGATGAACTAAATAAAACAAGAAACTAAATAAAAAAGACAAACTAAACAGAATGCGAATTAAATAAAAATACAAATTAAAAAAAAATAAAATAAATACAAATATAAACTAAATACATATTAAATAGAAGTGAAAACTAAAACTAAATAGAATGCGAACTAACTAGAATGCAAAATAAATAGCATGCGAATTAAATAAAAAGACTTACTAAATACAAATAAGAAAACTAAATGCAATTTAAACAGAAGTGAAAACTAAAACTGAATAGAATGCGAACTAAGTATAATGCAAATTAAATAAAAATACAAATTAAATAAAAATACAAACTATATAAAAAGACAATCTAAATAGAATGTGATTTAAATAGAATTACAAACTAAATTAAAAGGCAATCTAAATAGAATGCGAATTAAATAGAAATAAAAAACTAAATTAAATGCAAATTGAATAGAAGTGAAAAATAAAACTAAATAGAATGCAATCTAAATTATAGAAATACAAACTAAATATAATGCAAACTAAATATAATGCAAACTAAATATAATGCAAACTAAATATAGTGCAAACTAAATATAATGCAAACTAAATATAATGCAAACTAAATAAACATACAAACTAAACAAACTAAACAAACTAAATAAAAAGAGAAATTAAATGAAAGGAAAAACTAAATAGAATGCAAACTAAAGAAAAAGACAAATTAAATAAAAAGACAACATAAATAGAAATGCAAACTAAATTAAAAGACAAACTAAATAAAATGCAAGCTAAATAAAAATACAAATTAATTAAAAAGATAAATTAAATAAAGACAAATTAAATCATAAGATAAACTAAATAAAATGCAAGCTTAATAAAAAGACAAATTAAATTAAAAGAAAAACTAAATAGAATGCGATAAAAATAGAAATACAAACTAAATGCAAATTAAATAGAAATAAATGCTAAATTGAACTGGAAAATAAATGTAAATACAAATTCTTGGAACACAAACTTAATCCACTTAAGAAAATTTAATATTAAAGTACAAAATGATTTCCATATTACTTTAAAAACGCAAAAAGAAAATCAGATTTGAAACTACAAAAAAATTGAAACGAAAACAGGGTTTCTACAAATTTTTCTCCCCAAAATTCCATGAGTTTTCCATGATTTCCATGAATAAAATAGAAAAATTTCCATGATATTTTTTATGCATTCTTTCATTAAAAAAAGGAATTTTTCAATATTTTGTAAGAATTTAAATTACTTTTGAAATTATGAAGGGTTTTGAAAAATGATTTTATATAGAGTTTGAATTACTCAAAATTATTTTTAATTTTAAAACGATTTTTTTAAAGTATTTTCAAGTGTTTTTAAATGTCTTGAAATATTTTAAAATATTTTGAAGGATTTTAAAGTATGTAGTCTGAAGTATCAATACTTTTAAAATATTTTTAAAAATTGTTATTTAAAATCTGCTCATATTTTATTTATTATTTAAAATTACTAATATTTTTAAATACCTAGTTACTTTGAATTATTTTGAAGTATTTTTAAGCTTTTTTAAAAATATTTTAGAGTATTGTCAACGAGATTTTAAAAATATTTTGAAGTATTGGGAAGTATTTTTAGGAAAAAGTTTGAAGTAATTTTAAGTATTTTTAAATATTTTGAAGTATTTTAAAATTTTTGAATCAATGTGAAGTATTTTAAAGTAATTTTAAATATTTTTAACTATTTTAAAGATATTTTAAGTATTTTTGGGTATTTTGAAGTAGTTTGATGTATTTCAAAGTAGTTTTAAGTGTTTTGAAATGTTTCTTATTTTACATATTTTATTTTATTTGAAATATACACGGGCAAAAATACCCTTTAATAGAATATATGTAATAAAAATATAAATATAAATATGGCCATAAAAGTAATATTTTGAAGTATTTCAAAATATTTTAAAGCATTGGGGAGTATTTTGAAATATTTTGAAGTATTTTGAAGCATTTTAAAGTATTTTGAATCATTGGAAGTATTTTGAATCATTGGAAGTTTTTGGAAATATTTTTAAGAGATTTTAAATATTTTTAAATATTTTGAAGTAATTTGAAGTATTTTGAAGCAGTCTGAAGTATTTTTAATTAGTTTGAAGTATTTTAAAGTAATTTTAAGTACATTTAAATATTTTTAAGTATTTCTTAAAATCGATATTGATGTGTTCAATGATTCTGAGGAATCTTTTATTAAAAAATTGAATTTATTAGTTCTGCATCTGCGTAATGCATAATTTGTTCTACGTTTTTATATATAAATTTGTTTTTCTCTTAATTGTAATCATAATTATGCTTTATTTATAGTGCCCTTAAATGATTATTGTATCAAGGGCTGTAATTTAGGAATATTTTAAAATACTTTTAAGTATTTTGGAATATTTTGAAGTCTTTTTTGTAAAAGAAAAGTATAAAATTTTGGTAAATCTCAATAAATACCTTTAAGTAAAGAAATTTAAGGTCATGCGATCAAAAATAACGTTGGTCGTCACATGATCCATAAGGCAAATTTTTCCGCCCTTTTACTTTTAAAAAAATAAACATATATTTATGAAAATTGGTATACATTCATAAAATATTATCAGAATCGTCTGTCTGGTATTATTTTTTAATAATTTTGTCAAGAAATTTAATTTAATAAAAAGTTATTTTATAAAATTCCTTAAAATCAACTAAGTCTAACACGTATTTTTTTTATAAAAGAAAATTGGACAAAATTATTAATAAATTTATACCACACAGACAATTATGATGATATTTTATGAATATATACAAATTTTCATAACGATATGTTTATTATTATAAGAGTAAAACGGCGGAAAAAATCTGCCTTATGGGTCATGTGACCACTTACGTCATTTTCCACATGCCCTTAATAATAAAAATAAATTTCCATGATATGATTGAAAATTCCATGAGATTTCCATGATTCCATGAGGAATAATGAAATTCCATGTGATTTCCAGTTTTTCCATGTTTTCCGGAGTTGTAGAAACCCTGAGAAATAGAAACTAAAGAAAAAAACAAACAAAAAACGATTTTCTTATTTTTTTGTTATTTTGTATTTATAAATTTTGTTAAACGAATTTCTTTTCCCATAACAAAAAAGATATTTACCTAAAAGTTCCTCTCCTTGACTGACCACCAAAAACTTCTGTCCATCAGTTTCTGCCTTCTTGAGTGCAGCTTTCAGATCGCTTACCCAAGAAAAGTTCTTCTCCGTGATTTTAACGACAACCGGAACTTCCTGTTCTTCCTCTTTTCTCAAAAGAATGTAGCTCTTTCCATGAATAATTTGTTTAGCAATTAACACTAAATTAGATTCTTTCAAGATATTTGTCTCAAGTTGGGTTGTTTCTTCAGAAAGAATGAAACCACCAGCTTTCAATGACACTGCCAAGTTTTTGAGAGCCGCCGCCATTTTATTATTCATCACATCAGCCGTGACAATGAGATGGAGATCTTGTCCAACTGGAGTGCTGTGCACATCTACGACAGCGCTTTTAACATTACATTGTTCCATGATGGGTGCATAATTTTCTGGCACAGTTGTGGCCAATTTCAAGTCAACAGCGAGCATGGGTTCACTGAGTAAAATATCCAAAACAATCGGAGTCAAGAGTGCTTCAGGATTGCGTTCGACAGTTGTTTCCACGGCCTTGATTTTGATTCCTCCTACGTTTTCTCTCACCACTTGAAGAAGAGTAGTAAGAGCGTGTAATTTCGATTTTTCTGGATCCTCAACAAGCGCTTGGGCATTCTCGTAAGGAATGAAAGTATATTTCTCGTGTTTCGGATCAGCTTGAGCCTGTTGTCTCCTTGGAGCGAGAGAGGACTTCATTCCCCTCATTTCAACTCCTCCGGACTTTACGATTCCAACTTGGTTGTAGCTATAAACTGGAATACTTTCGCCGTCTTGTAATTTTTCGATCAGTTGAAGATGATGTTCAGGATTAATCGCAGCGTACTGTAATCGAGTTGGCAGGAAGAGATCTCGAGTATTTTTGCCGAGAATAGCAAACTGGAGCATTGTATCCATATACGAAATCCAATCGTTGTTCCAAGCGAGATTTCCAGAAAGACCTCTATTGTCAGAAGATTTGATGCCCTGGAAAATGCCGGCATAATCGTATCCACGAAGTCGAAGATCTTTGTAGACGTCGTTGGTCTTCAGTTCTAGCAAATCAGGTTCATTGCGAATCACAGGAACTGGCAAATTGAGTTGTTCCTTCTCGATGTCCTCTGGGATTCGAATTTTTCCAGTGACTGTTGAAGATCCACTTTCGGAAATTTCAAAGGCTCCAGTGCCCTCGAAGATGTTGATGACAAATTTCACGGAGCCCTCTTTTGGCATGATAGTTGCACGATGGAATTGTACGTCCTCGAAGACGACGGGTGTTTTTTCGAAAGATGATCCGCGCAGTTTTGCAAAAGTTTTCCAAACGATGGTTAAATATCCAGTGGCGGGGAAAAGAATTCTACCGTCTATACAATGACCTGCAATGTAGGCATCGGTTTCCTTCGAGAGATCAAATTCAACAACGCTTTGTCCAGAATTTCCCGATTTTCCAGAGAACTCAGCAACACTCCATTGTGTAGAATGATCCCACTGAATCATTGAATTAATCATTGGCGTTCCTCGTCCAACGGGATAAGTGACAGGTGGGTACAATTTTGAAAGACTCGGTTGAGCTCCACCGACAAAGAGTTTGCCGATATTTGTCAAAAGGTAAGCAAGATTATCGCTGTGGTCGCGTTTATGTAGACTGATGTTTGTAACACTTGATGGCAAAGATCTACGCAGAATTGCCTGAAGTAAAGAATGAGGAGCAATTTCGATAACAATTGCGTTTGCAGGCACATGTGCAAGTGCTTCGTGAAAGAGAACCGGAGAAAGAAGATTGTTAACATAATAAGCCGGAGAGCTAAGTTGAGCCAAAGGCGTATTCCACGCTGTTTCTGGAATAGAACTCGAAATCCATCTAGAACTCCTTTGTTTCGGATTAGGGATGATTTTCTCCAGCATGGCTCTCAATTTCGGACCCACAGAAGCGATGTATTTGCTGTGGAAAGCGCATCCAGAGCTGTGGACCTGTTTAGCGAAGATTTCCTCCTTCTTGAGTTGCTCAACGAATTTAGTCATTGATTCAGGAGGTCCAGAGATGGACACAGAATCTGCAGCATTATGACAAGCTAAGAATATATCTGGTGGGCATCTTTTCTGTGTCTCTTCCCAGCTGAGACCTACAGCAGCCATGGCTCCTTTCGGTAAATTTCCTTCTAAAATTGTTTTACCTCTCCAATATGCAGCAAGAACTGTCTGCTCGGGTGTCATCGTTCCATCCGCATACCCACAGCCGAGTTCTCCAATCGAATGTCCCACAATTCCATCAGGTTGAATGCCAATTAAAGTCAACACATCTACCAGACCGACTTGAATCGCTGCAATCGATACAAAACTATTCACGACATTTTGGAACGTTTCGTCAGTTCCATTCAAAATAAGATTAACTAGATCAATTCCTTCAGGCTTCAAAGCCTCCGCACATCGTCGAATAGCCTTCTGGAAGGTGTCGATGCAGAAAAGTGCTCGACCCATTCCAGACCACTGAGATCCCATTCCCGAGAAAATGTACCAAATAGGCCTTTTTTCTGACGCAACCTGATCAACCTCGCGTGAGTTTACTTCACCCAGGATCTGGTATCCACGATATCCGTGACCCGGAATGTTATTAGCGTGCAAGTCTTGCACCAAAGACGTGAATTCGTCATCCTTTTCATTCTCCTTGATCCTGTCCAGAAACATGTTCACGGCCTCTTCAGTTCTTCCCGAAACCGCAACAATTTTAGGCACGTTGACTTCCAATACCGGAGCGATTTTTGGTTTCGGATTGCTTCGCAAAACAACATGAGCATTAGCACCGCCAAAGCCAAACGAATTCACAGCTACCAAACCTCCATTCCAAGGCGTAGATCGATCAACGACCTGCAACCGTCCATCCGACAAAGCCGGAATATCTTGATTAGGACTCTTAAAGTGTAAATTTCCAGGAATAATTCCAGCTTCCATGGCCAATAACACCTTTGCAATGGAACATAAACCACTGGCAGGTTCCGAGTGTCCCATATTCGATTTAACCGATCCAATAAGTAAAGGCTTTTTTCTATTTTTGCAGAACAATTCTGCGATTGAATTAACTTCCTGAGGATCTCCGACTTTGGTTCCGGTACCATGAGCCTCCACGTAAACGACATCGGTCGGATCAACACCGACTTCTGAGTAAACTTCTCGCATTAGTTTATTTTGCATAGCTCCACTGGGATACGTGATACCCTCAACTTTGTTACCATCAGTGTTCAACTTGGAATTAACTACAGTTGCATAGACTCTTCTGGAGTTGCGGGCTTTTTGAAGGAAAATAACCACGGCAGCTTCTGACCTGACGTATCCATTTCCTGATGAGTCAAATGCTTTGCATGATCCATCCATCGACAACATGTTCAGTCTGTGAAACTGAAGGGAACTTGTGGGCTTCAAAACAAGGTTTACACCCCCAACAATAGCTGCATCACATTGGCCTGTTCTCATAGCAGCCACTGCCTGATGCATAGCATAGAGTGATGAGGAACAGGCTGTATCAACAGCAAAACTAGGACCCGAGAAGTCAAACGTATACGATATCCTGTTGGGGAACATCGCTCGGCAGCATCCGGTCAAACCATAGCCTGTAATATAAATCAGAATATCATTTCATTCCTTCATTTATTTACTTATTCATTTCTTCATTTATTTCTTTATTTATTTACTTATTCATTCATTCATTTCTTCATTTATTTAAGGTAACTGCCCTAGTTATCAACAAGGTGCCAGTTATCGGTAAATTTCGCGATTTTTAAGGATTGTCACTGGCAAAATAAGGAAATATTAGAAATTAATAAAATTTGGATAGGATATTCCTCAAATTAAATTAGGAAGCCTTGAATTTTTTCAAAATTTCTCACCATCTGGTTTTTCTAAAAAAAATTAAAAACAATATGGGCGATTCCACGTGAAATTTACATACCACATTTTAAATTCGACCAAAACTATTTTTTTACATTCTTTATATAAAAAAAAAATGGATACGTATTTGTTCATTTTTTTGTTTAGTGTCCAAATGCCCGAGTTATGAATTTTCAAAATTTCGATTCTTTAAAGATGGATCTATTTTCAATAGTCTCTAACTTTAAAACTATTGAATATACACAAATTTCGCAAATAGAAAAAAAGTTTCTTTTTACCTCAAATTTTGCACAATATTAACGAAAAAAATGTTTCTTGAATTTTTTATAGAAATTTATTAATTTTTTATACATAATTTAAGTTTTTCTCAATTTGGGCATTTTTAATTTTCGTTATTATTTTTTTTTTTATTATACACCTGGGAATGTTAGAAACGCTTTGCAAAAGATTTCAGAGTGGGCCTTGTATGTTAAATGTGTTAAAAATAATTTTTAAACTCCGGGTACACGCAGCACTGTGGGAAAAATTCAAAATTTGTTTATGAGAAATCTCTGAAAAATATATTTATGAATTATTTCTTTGAAAAAATTAAAATTGGTTTAAAATTTTAATCTAAAAGTAAGGTAAGTGACCCAATCGTGGACACTTTAAGAAAAATTGAAACTTTAAACATTTATTTAAAAGTCTATAAAGTATAAAGAATAAAGTGTTAATGCTTTTTAGAAACATTGAACATTTTGGAAACAGTTAATATTAGGAAAAATATGAATTCTTTAAAAGAAAAGTTATAAATCAAGATAATAAAACAAACGGTTGTAATGTAATTTCAATTTTGTCTTTGCACGCGAAATAAGTGGCGAAATATTTTTTTTTAAATCAAATTGAATATTCTGAATCGACCTATGTTGGTTAGACCCGGTGACGCGGGCCTGGAGTTGAGATTCTCGGAGATGACTATCCTGGCTGAGAATAAAATTTCTCCCTTGGCTCTGCATGCGAAATAAGTGGCGAAATATTTTTTTTTTTAAGTCAAATTGAATATTCTGAATCGACCTATGTTGGTTAGACCCGGTGACGCGGACTTGGAGTCAAGATTCTAGGAGATAAGTATCCTGGCTAAAAGTAAAATTTCGTCCTTGGCTCTACACGCGAAATATAAAATCGTGGGAAAAATTTAATTTAAAAAAATTGAAATTTTGACTTTTTTTATCGTTTACATTTAATTTATTTTAATACTTTAAATAAGGTTTTAATCAAAAGTTTTTATGTTTAAACATAAATTTAGTTATTCAAGATTATTTTAATTTTAAAATCTCTTTAAATTTTTAATAAAAATTAGGTTTTTAATAGATTTTTTGAACATGGTGCAAGTGCCACTTTTTAACCTACAAAAAATCTTTAAAACCGTTTTTCTTCAGATATCAAAGGTATTTTACCCTATAAAATCTTGAATAATAATAGAAATACATAGAAAAACAATATATGTTAATTTCAGGCAAAATTAAAATTATCGAGCAACTGGGTCTAGATGATTATTTTTGGAATGACCCAGTAGTTTTAAGTATTTTAAAATATTTTGAAGCATTGGAAAGTATTTTGAAATATTTTAAAGTAATTTTAAGTATTTATAAATATTTTGAAGTATTTGAAGGAGTATTTTGAGGTCTGAAGTATTTTACAGTATTTTGAAGTATTTTCAATTATTTTGAAGTATTTGATGGAGTATTTTGAAGTCTGAAGTATTTTACAGTATTTTGAAGTATTTTCAATTATTTTGAAG
>WNHD01008125.1:4662-20879 GCA_011057455.1 Ganaspis sp. Gsp50
TGACATAACCTCACTTTTCTTGGAGTCCAAATGTATGTTTACTGCGCAGCCGTGCTTGCGCAAGTCATCTCTCATTGGTTGCTCATTTTGGAACACTTTTTGAATTTTTTTAAGTCAACCGCTTGTGAGTTCATAAAGTCACAAGTAAAATTTACAACAAATTAACATTTTACGACAAATATAAAATAAAAAGTAATTCTATTAACTTTTTCAATTTTAATTGTTAGTAATTTGTATAAAACCAAGTGCTTGTATAAATATTAAAAGATATGAAATAATGTGCGTGGATAAATAGAATAAATAAAAGTGTGCAGTGCGCGAAATATTTTCGGTGTTTGTTCTGGAGGAACTCCAGGAGGAAAGTTTGCACACCAAGCTCATCATCAGGGCCGGCGGTAGTACTTCTCATCCCGGATATTTGGAGTAATCGTCATGATCTACAAAAAAATGTGTTGGCGCACTACCCCCTCAACTCTGAATCAACTTGAAACCTGGAAAAGAATCCCGCCAGCCCTGCAGGTTACTGTAAGTTTATTTTTCTAAAAAAATTTATTTTATTCAACCGTCCCAAATCTGTTGATTTGATGACATTTTCTCTCTAAACCTGTATTAGACACAACTGTCACAGTTTCTGTTTTATGGTATTTAAAAATATTGCATTTACATTGTATGAATTATAACATAATCTCATTTTAATTAAAGTACAATACAAATCTATTAGAGATTTCACTATTTTAATAATTGACTAACTTTTTCCTGAAATCATAATTTTGTGTTACTAATTCAGGCTTAGAGGGCCAACATATGAAATGGGATCTTTCTAAACACGATGTGAGAAATTTGAGGGTCAATTGATCGAATTTAGTGATGATCTTCGTTTAATTAAGGGTTTAGGGTTGTCGAAGGGGTACCTGGGGTGTAGAGTTGCGGAGAAGGGGTTGTTAGGTCACCACAGGGATGGTCGGATTCGCGTTCAAACTTCAGTACGCGACCAACCACCGACGTGTGTTTATGCTCGGAGCTCCTTTTCGGAGGCTGCGCCTGTATCAGATACCAGTTCCACCAAAAATCTGCCAATTTTAAAAACTTTTCATCTTCCGCCTGCTGCGGTGAGCTTTCATTTTCGTAATTTTATTATGAAAGTATTTTTTATTTTAAAAACTTTTGTCTTTAAAACAGTTTCCATGTTTTTCTTTTCAATTTTGAATTACAATTTTTGTATAAAAATTTTTTGGAATACTTTCAATTGTGTGATAATCACCTCTGAATATAAATTGTATTTTGGGGGAGAAAAATGAATATATTTTTGTTTTTTATTCAAGTTTTTTTTAATTAATTTTTTATTATTGAGATTACGACGTGGAAAGTCGAGAGATGTTTCGTGAATATTAAGAATAGCTTTATTTACTTTTATTTTAGATGAATTGAACTGTGAAAAATTTTACGCACGTGCAGTTGATTTTTGCCGGTTCGGGAAGCTGCACGTGAGAATAGGTCTTGAGCGAATGGTTTCAATTTGATTTGATTCATGAAAAATTAATTCAATTTATCTTTCACGTGAAATGAAATATTCCAAGTTCTGTCGTGAAATTTAAAAACCTTTTTTTTATTTTATAGTTATTTTATTTAGTATTTCAGTTTTTTTTCTTTTTGTTTTTTTAAATAATAGCAAGTGTCGCTTTTGTAATTAAAGATAATTGAAATCTTCATAACTTAGTGATAAATAAGTGATACTAAATTTTTAAGTATGCAACATTAATTTAAACATATAGATACTCGTGACATTAAAATATTATTTCAAATATGTAAATTGCAGTAAAAGTTGAAAATGTAAAGGAACATTAAATTCATTTTTGACAAAGGCAAATTATGTAAATATCCTCATGTAGTAAATTAATAATTATATAAATATTTATAAATAAATTGAATAATTAACTAAAATCGCTATTTTAGTTAATAAATTGAATAATTAATATTATTATATTTATTGTAAATTATAATGAATTAATCAAATATAATTTTGGTTAAATAATATAATTTTGGTTAAATAAATATAATTTTGGTTAAATAAATTTAATTGTTGTTAGATAAATAATTATATAAAATAACCTGCTGTTATAAAATCGAAAAAGAGTAGAGTAAAATTTTATTTCTTGTTTTTGATAGCTTATGCACACATGTTTGCTTTAATGGGGATCATCAACAATAATTATTTGTTTTATGATTGGAATAAGTTTGCTCAGTAAAACTTGCGAAGTTTATTTAACGGTGAAACAGTTTTATATTGATAGTTAATAAAAAAGGCTTTCCGTGTTTTTATTTTAATATTTAAATTTCAAATAAAGTAAAAGTCACTCACTTTAATTACAGCAATATGCATGATAATTTAACATTTTTTAATGGGCGCTACACAATATGGAATACTTTTTTCCAGTTCTAATTAATGAAGGATAATTAAATCAGACAGATGATACATTAATAAAATAATAATCTTTTTATAAACGAATGTTTGTTGAATTTCATGTTAACATTTACCTTATAGAGAAAAAGTTTTTTTAAACTGAACAAATATATTTATTTGATGTACTATTAAACGAATATTATTTAATTATTTGTTTTATTGAATGCGAGTGAATAAATATTTAATTACTTTAAAAAAATATTCAAAACAGTCTCATTAAATTCAAAAGGTAATAATTGATTCAAAAATATTTTGCATCTTTATGGTTATAAGTTTTTTGAGTTAAACAAATATTTGTTTGTAATAAGCAAACATTCGTTTGTCCGTACATGAACAAAATATGTTTTTTCTAAACAAACATTCTTGTACATACAAATATTTTAAAAGTTGACGTCTTTTTTAAAAACATTTTTTTAAATAATATTTAAATTTCTATAAGAAACAACAGAAAAAACAAAAAGCTATTTTTCAATGCATAGTCTGTTAAATTACAAAGTTTTTTGGAATTCTATGCATAAAAATCCAAGTGCCCCTTTGAATTTAACAGCGTTGCATTGGAAATTAACAGGTTCTTTTTCTGTGACGTTTCAATTGAAAATTCGATTCAAGCACAAAAGTAATAAATGTGGTATGTGAAAAACTTGATTTCTTTTCATAAACTCAAAATTGGTAACACTTTTAGCGGAAATTAGGAAGAATTTTACATCTAGACAGACAAAAAGAATGTAATAAAAGCTTGCGTTGCATTTTTTTCATTTTTATCAGTGGTAGGACATTTAAGAAAGTTCATAGTTGGAAGAGTTTTCTTAACTTTATTGAGTTTTACTTGGGAAAGTATAAAGTGCAATGTTTGATTTCGCTCTAAACGGGTTGGCGCGAAAATGGATAGGAAGGAGTGTTTAGTTGCATGAGTAATAGTGAGGCGACAAGTATAAGTAGTCTCACGTAGTAGAAGCTATAGGCGGTGGTAAAACATGGGGGTTGAAATAGTAGTAGTGCAACAGTTCATGAATGAACGACTAACTCGCTTTCGCGTAACCACTAATGGGCTTTCTTTCTAGCGCGTAAGGTTTCTATGGCGATAAATCCTCTTTCTCCTTGTGGCTTTCAATCCAGATTAGTCTCTTCTCAAATATTATAATATTACCTCATTTCTTAATTTATTCTTACTCTTACTTAATTAGAGAATGCAAAATTGATTTCTATAATGCAGAAAATATATTCACATTACTTACTTATCTAATGAAAAGAAGATTGACTTTTTTCTACTTGGTTTTTCGTTTAAAAATAATTTAAACATATAGTATAGTTTAGTATAGTATTTGTATAGTTTATCTAAACTGTACATGTAACTTTGTTTTTGTTTACATATTTATTTATGTAAACTTTGATGAAACTAAAATTTGTGGCTAAACTTAGTAAACTTTGTGGCTTTAAGGGGATAAAATTTCTATAAATAAATTTTTTGTTTTCACTTTTATCATTTTTATTTTTGTCACTTTTATAAATATTATTCACATGCACAGTAAATCATGTGTAGAATTTTTGTAACATATAGTTATAATTTTAAACCCTTTCTTGTGGTTAAAATAATTCTGTGTGATTTACTGTGGCTTGTATCTTTGAGGGCAAAATTCGTCTTTATAAAGTATCGCATGATTAATAATTAGTTTTAATTGAAAGTTCATTGATCCTAAGCTATCCGTTTTTATTTTTAATCTTGCCATTAAATATATAAAAGCGATTACAGTAATTTCCATTTATATTCTATCGATTACCTTAGGTAATTGAACTCAATTTCTCTATGCTGTCACTTTTTTAGTAAAAGTTAATGATTTCCAGTTTTCAATTGATTTAGTTTTTAGGAAATTAGAGTTTTAGTTAGAAAACTATATTTGTTTAAACTATAACTATATTTGTTTAAAGAAACTGTAGTATATTTTAGTTACAATTTCTATTTCGAAAATAAATTCCCATAAAAATGTATTTAATATACAGGGGCATTTATTCACCCTTTACAAAATTAACAACAATAATAGCAGAGTTACATAGAATTAATTATTTTAATCATTAAATATTACCAGCAATAATTGTTAATAAATTATATCAATATATTATTAATAAAATAAAAGAAAAAAAAATATTTAAATTCTAAAATTCTTTTTCCAGACGGATTGTTTTTTCTTCCTAATGATAGTTTTTTTGCTATGATGGGTATTTTTTCCTCTTACGATGATTCTGTTAACTTCTCTGACTGTTGATTTTTGAATGAGATTTTTTACTGAATAACAGGCGATTACACTCACTCTGTTTCAATATTTCGAAATTTCCTTTATCTGTAACGAAAGGTTTGTTCAGCTCTTGTCTGCATGGACGCTATTCCTCTTTTCAATTACAACAGGCAATTTTCTAATTTGATATAATGCAAGTTGGAAAGAATGATGAGTAATTACAAGCACCTGAAATTATTGGAATTTTTTTTATTTAAAGTATATGCTAATTGACACCGCGAAGAAGCTGAAAAGTCAAGTGGCGTCGAGTAGTACGGAGCAGACGACGCAAAGGGTCGAAAGAGTATATACAGAGGGTCCATTATCGTAATTAATAGGTACCATTACAATTAACGCGCTGGAGACGCGGCGCCTGGGGCGAGGATTCCTTTTACGGTGCTTTTATCGTGGCTGAGTTTCACTGGCACAGAGTTGCAGGCACAAAATGGACCGTATTCTAGCGTACACACTCCAAAGAAGTTGATATGTGTCTCAAGCAGAGTGCAAGTAGATTTTGGTCTGTCGATTGTTAGCTCTAAAAATTAACGAATTCATTTTCTTCTTCATTTACTTCTCATCTACAACATTTTTTGTTGATTTGAAAATCCATTGTCAGTTTATTTTTGTTCTAAATTTTTATTTTAATTAAAAGTTTCAAAAAAATTATCATTAAAAGTTAACGAACTTCCTTTAACTTTAAATAATAGTTCTAATTTAAAATTAAAGAAAGTCCCTTAACTTTGAATAATAATTTTAGCTACTGATAATTTTTTATGGTGTGGTTTGAATTAATTCAAAACTTGTTAATGTGTATGGTTAAATTAGTTTCTCAATTAGAAAGAATTTTAATTAGAATAGCTACTTCAATAATTCTAGTTTAAAAAACTATTATTTTAGACTGTTTTGACTAGAAATTTTGGTTGGTTTTTTATGAATTTTTAAGTTTGAGGATCAATAAAGAGCTGGGGAAAAGTCAGGGAATGGTCAGAGAATAGTTTTTAATTTTTAATTGATTAATTGTTAATTTAATAATAATAATAATAATAATAATAATTGATTAAATGTTTAATTATTAATGTGTAAATGTTTGTGTTAGGACCGTAATTATCAATTAAAAATGTGTAAATCATTTGTGGCTTTTGGTCACTGGACCAAAGGCCACAAGTTATTTACACGTTCTAATTGATAATTATAGTACAATAGTATTAAATAATAATAATAATAATTATACACGAATTTTTGTGTTAGTACCTTAATGTCAATTAAAAATATGTAGATCATTTGCCTTTGGTCACTGGACCAAAGGCCACAAATAATTTTTTTGAATTTTTTTTTGAACCTCGTTAGACACCCTATAATAGTAAAGATTTACATATGATATGTTTATAAAGTTTGGAACGTTGATTTAAACGAACTGTTTTGTTTTTGTTTCAATTTTTTAAAAAATATAAATTTGTAATGAGAATGAACAATTGTTTTTAAACATTAATAACATAAAAGTTGATAATTGTTACATAAAATAATATTTAAAGAGAAATCTGAACTTTTAAATATAGAAGAATAAAAATTTCGTTCATTTGAACAATAAATACAAATAAAGTTGCGAACGTTCAAATGAACAAAAATTTTTTGTAACATTTTTTGTGTTCAAATTCGTTTAAAAATATTACTTTACATACTGCAATATACCAGCTTTAATTGTAACATTGTTTGAATTCATATTGTTATTTTTGGTTTTTAAAAGTGATTTTTAAAATCCTGAAAAGAAAAAAGTAGATACATTTCGTTTAAACAATGAACTCTCGGAATTTTATATATAGTGCGATAGATTTCAATAATTATCCCCCAAAAGAGAAATTTTATTATGAATAATTTTATTATAAATTATTTGATTACTCAATCAACGCTTCATTTATGAATAATTTTATTGCCAAGAACAATTTTATAACTCCGATAATAATTTTATGTTACCCAACATGATAATGTTGATTTATTCTTTGCGTTATATCTAATTTTGAATTTAGTATCAAAAATATATCATATATCTTACATAGAAAACTATTATAATTAAAATCAAGAATATCAGCACGATAAATGTTATCCATTTTTAAAAAGAACCATAATTACTGCTGCAACAAACATTTGCAAAAAAAGTAAATGAATTAATAATTACGAAAAATTGAAAGAAGTGACCTTTTGAGAGAATGCGCGCAATTTGGAACAAAGTGTGTATTAATTTTGAATGACATGAGAAAGTAGATTAAAAATGAATCCTCCTTTTTCTGGGCGGGGATGTTTTTTATTCTCATTTTCTTGATGATGGTATACAGATGCAGGACCCATGACAGGATTTGCTGCTTAAATATTTACACCATCAAACCCGTCGCACCACTGGGAAACGCCTTCGTCTTCTTTTTTATCCCCTGCGTCTCCTTCTTGCCCTGCCGTCACACTTGAGACCGGGAAATTAGATTTCCCAGGGAAAATGTCACCGGCTTTCGTAGACGGGGCTTCTCCTTTCAAAGCTTCGCCTTCGTCGACGTCGTAAAGACGAACTTAAAGGCAACTCCCTTCTTTTGCCAAACCGACCCCCTTTTTGCCACTCACTCCCGACCTTTTATCCATCCTGGTCATTTTTCCTCAAGGTAGTAGAAACGTTGCTAGATATTTCTTCACAGAAAAAGCTCGTATGGTTTGGTCATACTGATCCTTGTTTTTTGATGCTCTCTAAACATATCAGAGCGAAACCAGAGAGACACTCTATACAGGTATCACTTTGGTACACCTGTACATTGAAGAACTAGATTTCGAGCTTGTCTGAGAATCCGTGTATATTTTTCACACCTCGAGGTGTGAAGAAAATCTAGCAATATGTTTAAAAAGGTGTATATAAAGGAAAATGAAAGAAAAACAATTTCTTTAAAAGTAAATAAACAATCTTGAATAAATTCTAAAATTGATAACGTTATCAAAACTTACGTTTTTTGCTTTCTCATAGGGAAGCATTGTTTCCTTCTATTTTTAAAAATTCACAGTTTTCTTGAAAGTATCAACTTGATACCATAAAGTATCAAATTGATCACCGAAAGTATCAAATTGATCACAAAAAGTATTGAATTGATCACAAAAAGTATCAAATTAAACACAAAATCTTCATCAATTTGATATTTCTGATATCAATTTGATACTTTTAAGTAAACTGTGTTCAGATCTTTATAGTAATATGTTATTTTATGTAATAAAATAAAATTTTTATGTAATTATTAACTTTTCCCGTGTAGAAATTTCCTGATCGGGCCTAGCGTCACGCTTAAAAGGCTTGACGCCTGATCAGGCCTAGTCGTGGCCCCTACTAAATTTCTCTATTTTGATATAAACATTTTTCTTTAAACCACACGTATCAAATGCTTGAAGCAAACAATAAGAAAGTATATATCAGGTTCAATTTCTCACTTGAGACTTGGAATCTTGTTTAATGAAAAAAAACTTGTTAAGGCAGGAGCTACTTAGGGGGAAAAGAAAGGGGTGTGAATCAGGATAACGTATTGGAAGTACATCGAACGATTTAGAGAGAAACGAGCAGAGAGTTAAAAATGTTTCTCGGATGGAGCAGTTCGTTTCCAGGGAGTTTTTCCAAAGAGTTGGAAAGGGTTTCTCGTTCAGTCGTTGTTCCCCTGGTATCGGCTGGTATACAGATAGGGATTTGGTGTCTATTCAGAGCGGAAAATCGTCCAGCGATGCATTTTACGCTATATCCTGTGGCTCTTCTTTACACCTTTTCTCTCTCATTATCTTTTTCTCATCCCCTTGTGATTTCTGTCCTCTTCCTTCCCTCTCTTCATTCAGTTTCTTCCTCCTTAAATTTCTTATTTTTTTCTCTTTTTGTTCTTTTCTGTCTTTATTTTTATTTTGTCTCTTATTTTATTTACTCTCTTTTTTTCTTCTCTCAATTTCTTCTTTCTCTATTTCTTCTCTCTTTATTTCTTCTCTGTTTCTTCTCTCAGTTTTTGTTTCTTTTGTTTTTGTCTTCTCATCTCTGTTTTTATTTTTTCTCTTTTCCCGTTCAGCGTTTTCTCTCTTATTTCCCTTTATACTTTTCCCCTTTCTGTATTTTCTCCCTTTTTTCTGTCACTTTTGATCCTTTCTCTTCTTTCACCGGAGGCAATAACTTTCCATCGATTTCGCATCGAAAACTGAGAACGCGAAGAGAAAAAGAAACCTTCATTATCCTCTCATACGCATACTTCAAAGAGCATATATGTTTCGACAAAACCGAACAAAATGGGACTAATGACACTAATCAAAGGGCCGCGACGGAAGAGACGATACCCGATGATAGAGAGAATAATAGAAGATGAATTTTGCGGAGAGATGGTGAAAAATTAATCCAGCGTGAAATGATTTTTGCAAAATGCAATTCATCCCATTTTAATACTTTTAATAATCACTTTTTAATTAACTTTCCCACGGATATAGAATTGATAAAATGGATTGTGTGTGAATTGGTGCGGGAATTTAAATTGAAAAACGGAGAGAATCTAGATTTAAAAAATGTGTCCTTTTTTTTAAAAAAAAACGAGAGCGATCATAATCTGTTTATGACACCGTATAAGGTCTCAACCATTTCGTTGGACCACAAACTCAATTGCAACCGGGGAATGCGATTCGAATTGTTGGTAATTGTATTACAACCCACTTGCCGGAACCACTAGCTACTCCTTCTCTTTCCCTCCGTCTGCATTTCTGATTGAATTCCGTTCTTCCCTCTCTTCCGGTCGACCTCGCGACGTTGAGGTAATCATGGTTGGAAAACGTCTCCTCGAATCAAGCGAAACTTTTCACTTTATATATATGGATCAAGAGCGCGACGATAAGCTCCGCAAAACTTATTTTATGCATTTTTAACCACGATATGAATCTGTCGTGTGGAACTGTCAGTTTTAAGCATTTACCAAACTTTTGAATGATCGTCTATGATCAGTTTTATCTCGCTTTACTGACAGTAATAAAAAATTGTAAAATTTATGACGTTTACCACCTTGCACGAATGAGATATTCCTTGAAAACAGATTTTTCTGTGACGGTTTTTTCGCTTCTTTTACTATCCTTTTCACTTTTTATTTTCTTTTATTCGACTCGCAAAAGCAATAATATTCAATATGCGACTCGTACCTTTTATCGTGGAGAATACTTTAAAAACTCATAATAAATTTCTTTTATGTCCGTTGTATTAAAAGGTTCTCTTCTTTATTGAAAATTTCTTGCAATTTTTTTCTGCCTTTTATAGTGTTTTATTTTTTTATTTATACGTAATTCTCTTTTGGAATTACTCTACTTTCCTTTTAGAAAACTTATTTTTTGCTGGTCTAACTCTTTTAATACTCTCTTAATTCGTATATCAGACAAAATCAGTGAAATTTTGACTTATTCAAATTAAGAGAACAGGTTTTGTTGATTAAAGACATAATTAACAGAGGATTTTAATGAATATAATGATTGAACGTATGAGTAACTTAAATCAGTAGTAGAATCCGTTAATGGTCAGACGTGAACACGCACAAGGTCTTTAATGAGCGCATTGATAACCTTTTTTACTTTTTACAGACAAATTGTTTTATTATTTCTTTTTTGTTCTTAATAATATTTACAATTAGCGTGAAAATTATCGGAATTTAGAAAATTCAAGTATTCTCTGAAAAACAGAAAATGTTTTCTGTTAAGAAACTAAAAAATAAAAAGAATCTCTGAAAAAATATATTTTAATATATCTAATATTATTTATTTAATAGTTTTCACAGAATTGAGCTAATAAAATTCCTTTACATTTTATTTCTTTTTTATTTGAAGGAAAACAGAACTTTTCGAAATTATTTCCTCTCTTGAAGCTCTTTGCCCTTTTTCTATTTCATCATTATTATCTCACTTTCCAGATTTGCCCTAACTTTCTTTTTCGACACTTATTTTAAATCACTTCTGTCTTTTTAGTAGCTCTATTTTATTTTTATCTTGCTCTCTATCACTTTAACAGGTTACCTATCTTTCCCTCGTATTTTTACTGCTTTATGTTCTACATCAATCACCACCCTCTAACTAATTTTTTTCGACTTCTTCTTTTCTTAAATTTGTATATACTGTATTCCCTTGTGAAGGGGTCGCACAATATAAGAATTCCTACTACATCTGACTCGGTAAATAGTACTAGAATATTGCTCTTATAGGATTCGATGAGCTTATCGATACGCAGCGATTATTATTAAAAAAATATTCGCGAACATTCGAGAATGTTCGCTGACATTTTCGATATAGGTTTTAAAAAGCAGAATTGCTTCGTTTCAATAACTGTCAGTAAATTTTTGCTGATTCTGAAAAGAAAAGATTGTTTTTCCTGTCTTTAAATGTAAAGAATATCACATTGTGCATCCAATAAGAATATTCCTGGAATGTTTCGTTTCAGTTGAGACCCTTTTTTTTTAAAGATAAGTTTTGTTTGTGAAATTTCATGAGTTTCTAGAAATATGTCATTCATTTGAAGAATGAACGGCACTCTATTGCGCGAAAAGTGGTGAGGGAGGAAATATGACAAAAATCTCAGGGTGTCTATGCGTGGCCTATTGTAAAGCGATACAAAGGAGAAGTACGTGCATGCATGCGAGTGAGCATGAAGAAAAGAGAACAAGGAAATCAAAGAATAAAAGGGAACAAGAGAAAGAGAGAGAAAGAGAGGACAAGTGTCGCGTGTCTGTTCAAACACACTTGGCTTTCCCGCTCTTTCTGTCCGTGCTCTAGAACTCCTGGTATGTGCTAGGGCGTCAAAGAGTTTCGACGCAGTGTGAAATTGCACCATACGTGGAAATTTAAACGCTTTATTGTGTTATTTGACTTAATTAAAAATCATGCATACCTCGTTCTTCAAATTTGTATATGGCAAAAATGTATCTTTGATCTCAATCGTATTTTTTCCTGCGCAGAAGTGTCCTCTTAATTAAAGAAACTCTCTTTACGCTCAAAAGAGTTATTTTTAATTGACGAAGTCGTTTCCGTATAATGCGAAATACTCTTTTTCATGAAAAATACACATTTCATTAAATCAATAAAATTTACAAATATATTTTATTAATAATAAAATTAGTAAGAATGATATTAGTAATAATAATATTAGTACACAGAAAGAAAATTGGTTTAAATCCGTTTCGTGTGATTTTGAGCCAATGCTAAAGTACATAGACGGTGGCGCCCTCTTACTGGATTATATTTGTTTCGTATTGTTTTAACACGATCTTAGGGTTAAAGTAGCACTTTTTATTTCTAATGTATAAGAATAATATTAGTAATAATAATATTAGTAAAAATAATATTAGTAATAATAATATTAGTAAAAATAATATTAGTAATAATAATATTAGTAATAATAATATTAGTAATAATAATATTAGTAAAAATAATATTAGTAATAGTAATATTAGTAAAAATAATATTATAGTAATAATAATGTTAGTAATAATAATATTAGTACATTTAGTAATAGTGCATTGTACTTCTTTGAATAGAAAGTCCGGTTCAACTTGAGATATTGATTTTCGAAAATAGCGTAGTATTCGCTGAAATATTTAAATTTAATTTGCTTTCAAAATTTGTAACTTGAAAAAAAGTTGCAGATTTTAGTAGGGAAGTTATTTAAACGCTAGAAAGGGGTATAAAAAGGGAAACTTTCTCATTAATAGTGTCGGGTGCTAAGCGCTGTTAAGAGAAATTACTATTTTACGATTTTCGTGGTAAATTTTACAACAAAGCGCTAAAACGAATTGCAATGAGGTAAATAGGTTTCGTGTTTGTGTGTAATAGTTCTAGGGGAGTGCATTAACAGTGAAATGTTTACGTATAAGATATTTCCTGAATTAAATTCTCGTTTGTTCAATGCAATAAAAGGTATAAAATTTATTTTATATGCACATTCAGTTAAAACTAGTTTTGACGCTTTTTGTTTTTTGATAAAAATGCTATTTTCAATGAACAAATATTACGTGCACAATTACATTCAAAATAAACATAAATATTTTGTTTAATTAACGTGAAAAATTAGATTTTTAATCAAAGTGCCATTTTCAGTTAAAATGTATTAATCAAATTAGTAATAATTAAGAATGTTTGCTTTTAATATTATTTATTATAGTGAAACATTTTTAGTTTTAATATGATTTACGTGCAAAATTAGATTTTTAATAAAAATACCATTTTCAATTAAGAAATATTACGTATATGTTTAATTACATTAAAAGTAAACAGAAATCTTTGCTTTCAACGTTATTAACGTGTAGCATTAGATCAATTTGAAAGTTTCAATTGCTTTTATTATATTAATAATTTAATGATCATTATACGATGGAAAATACGATCGGATAATGATCATTAAAAATTTTATTTGAGAACCTTAGACTCTAGAAAGATGGTGGATTTATAGAATGCTGAGTCAGGTTTCAAAATGGAAAAAATATATAGAAAAATGAAATGTATAAATCACAGTAGTTAGTGTCGTTATTGGTCAGCCGCTTGACTGAAAAGCGATAGGTGTACTTCAAGCGCACCCAATCAACTTTTGATCGATACTGATTCGTTGTGCCGAATGAAAGTCCATTGCTTTTAACTGATAGCAATCGATCCTTGCTACATGAAATTTCCAAAAAGTAAATTCAGAGAGATGCACAAGTTTGTAGCATTCTCTTCGTAATTGTTCGTAATTTCTGCTTTTGGATTCCTTTCAATTTACTTGTTTTATTTTCTTATTCTATGTTCTATTATTTTATTTTCTTTATTTTCTTTATTTTCTTGTTTTTTCTTACTTTATTTTTTGTTTTCTCTTACTTTATTTTCTTGTTTTATTTTCGGTTTTTACTCTCTTGTTTTATTTTTTTATTTTCGTTGTTTACTTTCTTGTGATTTTCTTACGATTTTTACCATGATTAGTAGTATTATTTCTATTATTATTTTGAATTGAAATGCATTGAATTGGACAAACTTTATTGACTAAACTAAAGACGCGAAGTTAATTGATGCGCTTACCTAATTGCAAATCTCTAGAAAGGGATCAAGAAGCCTAAATGAAAGTGTGATCGAAAATGAGAGTCACGAAATCGCCTTGAGGAAAAAATTACCCTGAGGGTGTTTCTTAATTGGATCGAATCCAGCAGAGGGAAGAAAAATCACGACGTCCTAAATCACAATATTATTACGAACCCTTGAAGGCCTTATCCTCTGCAGTTAATTTCTTAGGTCGGCTTATACTTATCGCAAACTTTAACCACATATAATAGCTAATCCCTAATTTTCTAGACGCAGAAAATTTTATGAAATTGGATAAACTATCATAAAACTTGTTCCATTCGATTACAAAGTCTTAATCTCTGGATAATAAGGATTTTATCGATTGCAAATTAATCGGACTGACAGTCGATACAAAAGTTAGTCCAACACGTTTTTTCATTTTTTAAGTAAATAGAAAAAGAGTTAGTGTAATATATTATTTTACTTTTTAGAATAAAAGTCAATTTATTTTAGCATGATTTTACTTCTTATAAAACAGAAGCCTGTTTTCTTGCAAAAAATGTTTTGTAAAATTCACTTTTGAGTTTTTAAATAAAAAACAAATGAGAAATTTTGTTTCCTGATTCAAAAAGCAGTTGGATTATCTTTTGTTTCAACTGTCTGATTTTAATAAAAAAAATGAAAAAGGCAAAATAGAGTTCTTCAATTATTTTCATAAAATCGATATTCTCGTTTTGTTTTCTTCGTTTCTGCTGGTATTATAGTTTAAGCGAATTAGAAAAAGATTGCTTGGTAATTTCGGAAATATGACGGGATTGGAAATATAGAGTTGGCTAAAATGATGATGTGGTTGATGTGGTTCTCTTTTTCGGAATAGGATGTCAATTCATATTGGAAAAAGATTGACCAGGCATGCTGTGCAGTAGGTCAATCATTTTGCGCTCATGGATTTTTGTTTCTTTTTAGACCCTTGTATTTCCGTTTTTATCCCTTTTATCAAAACTTTATTTTCTTCGTCACAAGAAATTCTTTATTATTTACTAAGTGAGAACCCAAGAGTCTGAGAACTCTGCTTCTTGTCCAACCGCCGATAGGTTGAAAACTTTTTTAATTTGCTCTATCATGACTCAGGAAATCCCACTGTCGATTTTAATTCAATATTTCCAGAAAGAAATTTTTTCCTTTGTACGTTTCAATTTTCTTCCAATACACGGCAAAAGTAACCAGTAAGTAACGAAATTAGATTATTGTTGTAATTTTGCTGCAGAGAATTGAATTTCACAAAGTTGGCAATTTTCTGAATTAAATTAAAAGATATTCGAAATTTTAGTTTTCTTTGAAAAACAAAGTTTTTCTTGGCTTTTCTTATATCTTTACTGATATTGGGATTTGCATGTGAGGTTATATTGATCGTGAAAAAAAATCTTTTTGTATCCTTATACGACGTAAAGCCACCTACATTTCTCCCATATACTTTGCTATCTCCTTATGCTTGGAGGTAACGAGCGTGAAGCTTTTCGATGGAGGGTTGAAAGTATATACGAACCCTTCATAACTGTCAACTGCGCATCGTGATATCGACGTTACTCTAGCTATTTTCAAAAGACGATAAGGTGCGAAAATTTTGTTATCTTCCTGTGATTTATTAAAATTTAAAAGCTCGTTTTTCTTCTTAAATTAGAAACCATGAAAAGCCTATAAACTTCTTCCCTACGAAACACAAATTTGTCTTATAATGGCACATTTTCAATCCCAGTTGATTCGGATCGTTCTTTTTTTATTTTTCATTTATTTTCACGTACTTCAGACTCACTTTCACGTATTATCTTATTTCCGAACATTTATATCTCATTTCCGTATACGTTTCAGTCTACACATATTTCAGTTATTTCATTATTTTTATACAATTCGTTCATTTTTATAAATTATTTGTTTCATAGGTGAACAAAACTATAGTTTGTTTTGTGTAAATGAAAACTAGTTTGTTCATCACTAAATGATGTGATGGTATTTTAAATTTGAATAAGATATTCAAAATTTGAATAAGATATTCAAAATTTGAACTGGATATTCAAAATTTGAATAGGTATATAACTATCGTTACTTTGAAGGTAATTCTTTGTGATGTTATGATGTTAAAGTTACTCTAAAGTTCATATTTTTTCGAAAAACACTGAAAGAAGATCATAGAGCAGCCTTGCAATGATTAAAGAGTATTATTACACTTTTTCTTTGTGCAAACTTCTATTAGGCGCCAAGTAAAATTACCAGTTCGTGTTATTATCTTCCTTCCGAGATTAATAAGTAGCAAAGAATTTAATAGAATTTTTCCCTTTAACTCTTAATCAAAATTTAATTTTTTAACAAATTAATACAATTGCAATTAACTTGAAAACTGTTTTCCCTTCTGCACACTTCGAGAAATAAATTTGACAAAAAACTTCACA
>WNHD01008128.1:0-11281 GCA_011057455.1 Ganaspis sp. Gsp50
CTATACGCCAGTACTGGTGCAGTACAGTTTGGCAGTGTTGCGCCAGTCATGGCAAGTACTGGCGCAGTACTGCGCCAGTTGTTAATTTCTGACTGGGATACGTGAAACTCTTTACTTATATGGCTTTCAAGAAAACGTATTCTTTTCAAAAATTGTATTCTTTTAATAAAGGCCCTTGAACTTTTGTCGCAATGCTTCATTGGAATTTGTCTGTACAAATGAATTTTTATAAGTATTTATGTTATCTAAAATGTTAATAAATCGGTTGATTATGGATGTTTAAATTTAAATAACAGGCGACAGTGTGGAAAATGTAAAAAAAGAGAGAGGGTATTTGAACACACATTGCCTTTCACTGGTGCAGTTGTTACTCGAGTCATTTAGTACCCATGACTACTAATATCAATTTAAAGACGAATCATATCATTAACATACTTCAGTACTATATTTATCATCTTTAAATCGTTTATCTATTTGAACAGCCTATTTTTCATTTTAATAATATCTTCAACAGCAAATATCCTTTAAATAACATCAATAACCTTCAACTATTTACAAAAGAATCATCAAATTTTCTGCAAAGTATCCTCAAATTCTCTGCAAAGTATCCTCAAATTTTCTGCAAAGTATCCTCAAATTCTCTATAAAGTATCCTCAGATTTTCTACAAAGTATCCTCAAATTTTCTGCAAAGTATCCTCAAATTTTCTGCGAAAGTATTCTCAAATTCTTTATACAAAAGTGTCTTCAAACTTTCTACTGCAAGTCATCAAACTATTTGCAAAATTGCCCTTAAATTCTAAAAATACTAAAAGAAAATCAAGAATACCCATGTCTAAATAAAAACAGCACAAAAAATTGTGAATTTGATTAAATTCAACAGTTTTGTCATTCACGGAACATAAAGGTTCTTTCTATTATGCGGAGAGACTTTTTTAGCAAAAAATGATTTAAACCTGAGAAATACGGTGGACGAAGAATGTAATTCCAGAAGACATGTAATCTAAGCTGAGTTCTTGCTTCTTGCTTCCTGCGAGCGCATCAGTACGGTTTCAAGAGCTGTGTATAGAAAACCCGTTCTCAACAAAGATGGCCGTAGTTTATACCGGCAATTTTGCACCGTATCGCACGCGTATCCTGGAATTTAGGGGTTCTGTGAGAAAAGAAATGTGAGTACAGGGGAATCATAAGTTGCAAGCCGAGTGTATGCTTTTATTCTCTTTCTCTTTTTCGAGTCAGGCGTATTTTTGTAAATTCGAACCTGGACCAGTGGAGAAAGGTGAAAGTCAACTTCCCAAAATACTCGGATGATGGAAGAGGCTTCTTTGTGTTGATCTTCACTTTTGCAAATACATATATATCAAAAAGTGTGTCGATCACATTTCGAACCTCTATTTCTGTTATTTCTATATGCTTTTTGTCACTTCTATATACACTTTGAATGTCAAAAATGTCAAGTTTTCAAATAAAAAATATTGATTAAAATAAAAAATACTTGAGAGTGTTCCCACATTATCAATAAATATAATAACGAACATTAGAACATTAGTAACTAATATAACGAACATTAGAAACAAACAAACGAAAATCAAAAACAAAGTTCTTGAAACGAACATTAGAAACAAACAAACAAAAATCAAAAACAAAGTTTTTGAAACGAACATTAGAAACAAACAAACGTCAAAAACGAAGATTAATAAAAACAAACGTTAGAAACAAATATTAGAAAAAAAACGTTAGAAATCAACTTTAGAAGTAAATCCTTATGCGACAATAAGATTTAAATGACTTCTTGTGTTATCTTTCAAAACATGAAGTTCATTTACATTGAATGTCGAGAGCCGAAAACAATCGAAAATCACGAAAAAAGAAATACATTGTAAATTATAAAATTCCATTGTAAAAATCATAAAATCAGTATTCAGTGCCTTTCGCTAATGAACATAACACAAAAAATTTGCACCATTGTCATGATGTAAAATTTAAATACAGGCAAAAACTTTTGAGACTTGTAGGTGACCTGGTGGTTTTATTCACAACATTAAGGTTTTAAAAAAAATGTAATTTGTGGCCACGTGTATAATTACTTGTCTCAAATAATAATTAATCTGTCAGAGAAGAAAGATTACACGCGAAAACTGTCTTTATCATTTATACAGTTTTTAACAAATTTTTAATTAGTCTCTTTAACTGTTAATAAGAACTCGAAATCATTCTTCGTATTGCGATTTCTTTTAGAGACATTAAACATTTCTTACGTTGTCACACCTCTTTCAGAGGAAACGTGCTACGCATTAGTATTGATCGATTAATCGAAATGCCTTCTTAGCTGTGATCTGTCTGCGTCTGGAACTGGATTACCGTTAGCTTTGGACCTAGAGGAGATCTTAATATATCTCTTCATTTGCAGTTGAAACCAACTGCGATAAATCTTGTCTCAGTTTCGAATTCAAGGTGCGCGATATTCTATTTTGTTATTATTATTTCTAGTTTATTTTATTTTCAATCCTACATTCAAGACCTACAATGCAGAGAAAGCTAGGCCAGACGGAACACTGATAACTGTCTACACAATCAAAGATTGGACTTTTTTGACCGGTCCAAGTTTACATTTTTTTCTCAATGAGTGACACGCAGAATTACATTTTCATACATAAATATGTATCTGGAGCGTTCTGCTTTGAATCTATTTGCATTATCTCTATCTTTCAATTACTAGATACTGCTAATTATTAGAATTAGATTTAATCCACTCTCTAAAATTGAATTAGTAAAAAAATACTGAGGTTTCAGTGACCCACTTTTCACCATTTTAATCTGTAAATTTTCAATGCAAATCAGTCAAGAATTTTACACAGTTGAAAATTTTATGTCCCAGGAGGTCCACTCAAAATTTGTGTTAATGTAACACATTTTTTATGTTAAATTAACCTAATCTTTGTGTTAACACAAAAAATGTGTTAAATTAACACAAATTTTGAGTGGACCTCCTGGGACATAAAATTTGTGTTAAATATACACAAAATTTTCAACAGTGTAGTTAGTTACCTTTGTTGTTAGAGCAGCTGAAAAGAAGAAGTATTGTTTTCAGACCATTTTTGGCTGGAACTGTTTACATAAGTGTCAATTGGGGCTGATTTTAAGACCAAAAAATGACTTGTTTTAAGCCACAAAATTAACTGATTGTGTAAACGGTTTAAGACTTTTTTTTCTGTGAGTAAAAAATAACCGGAAAATCCAATGTTATTGAAATTTTCAATTATTTCTTTTGCTCCCTTTTAGTTTTGTTTTGCACTATCATCGAAAAATAACTGGAATTTCAGTCATCTTTGATTTTCATTGCAAATTTATAGATTGAAATCATGAGAAGTGGGTCACTGGAATCTTAGTCATTTTTTACTGATTCGGTTTTAGAGAGCAAATTTCCATGAAAGAGTTAACATTTGAATTCATTAATTCAATTATTAATTTCAGCATTAATTTCAGCACTAATTTTAGTACTAATTCAGCACTAATTCAGCGTGCTGAATTAGTGTCAATTTTTTCAGCACTAGTTTCAATAGCTTCTGGTTTTAATGGATCCCGTTCAAATTCCAATAAATCGGTGTGAATTTCAACAGATATTAATTATCAATTAAATCTACCTGATCTTAATTTGCCTCCAAGTTAATCGAAATTGTAATAGACACAACTTAATCATAATTACTTTACTTTTTACAAATAATCAAAAAACGATGACTTGCTGCTTTTTTATTATACCAAAAAAAGTTACAACTTTCAAGTAAATTTTAAGTGGGCACAAGGAAGTGGTTGATTATTATATTTTTGAGGAAATTAACACTATTATACGATTCTGAGAATAATATAATTTAAGCATCATTAAGTAATAAAAGTTGAGCATTTTTTCTTCTATTTTGAATACAACATAACTCGTCTATTACAATCGAAAGCTAGCCTCGAAGGTGTGTAATAGTAACGGGTAACGGATTGAGAAAACAGGAAGTAGTCGCTGTTTGATTATTTGACTACAGCAAGATGTTCCCAACGAATAGAAGAGATTTATTCACTCTCAACAGGTGGATGAAGGAGGCGTATATAAAATTATAAGGCGTGAAATTACTATGGATCAGCACGCGCTTCACTGATTCGATATACGTGAATCTCCGAGGACGATTGCGTAGAGGAAAAAAGAGAAACAGAAATATCTACAATGGTATAAGGAAATACAGTAAAACCAAAAGTTTATGCAACTGAGAAGTAAAGTCGACTAAAAATCTGCGACTTAAAATCCAAATTTATTACAATTTTTCTTTAAATTTTTAAATTTTTTTAAATTCAATTATTTTCTTTGAAAAGTTATCTCTTTAAATAAAAAACATGTCTTTAATAACATGTCATAAACATGTCATTGTTGACGCACTTTACTTTTAATACTAGCGCTGAAACAGTCAAACTTAAATTACAATTTATAGAATAAAATATTTAATTCAAAAATGTTTATGGACTCTTTGGCACAATTTCAAAGATCTAAAGAAGAAGGGAACTTTTCAAAGTGCTATTACGATTTTCTTAAAGTGTCGAATATGAAATTTTGCAACTCTCCTGCTTGGACTTGAAGTGAAGAGCAGAGACTTAAACGTATCATTTGACGTTACACATTAGAGTAACAAGCAGTCGTCGCGTAGTATAAGTTTTGTGCTTGAATATATGTTACGGCATTACCCAATTACCATATTATGTTATACCCGGTAAAACCGCTTTATGGCCAATTCGTGTTAGTTACAAATAGCAATATAGGAATAATTTACAGGTAACTTACATTTCTGTCAGATATAGAAACCAAGCTAAACGTTTAAACATTCCAGTAACACGATTATTCCTCACTTTTCTTATTTACAACTGCCAGGCATAAGGAAGCATAAGGAAGAGAAACTATTTCTGGAAATAAGAAACTGAAAGTTCAGTATCTTCTTTGTCTTAAATGCTTGGCCATTTTTCAAAGTAATAACGATTTTGAGGATTATAAAAACGTTCCTATGTATTGCAACTTTGCATAACACGAGTTAAATATGTTTTTGCAATATTTTCTAGTAATTTGATCTGCTTATGAGATTATGGGATAAAAACTTAGTTAGCAGGAAATACTAAGAAAAATGTAATGAATAATGAAATTAAATTAAAAGAGACCAAGAGAGCTGAGAAGCCGCAGACCTTCCGTTTGACCTACTTTGGGTCCTATCTTGGACCCAATCACTTTTATACCTCTATACGGTAAAGGAGCCAACCGTTCCACACTCAAGTTATCTTTTATGGGCCCTAGGTCAATGCGTGTTTCTTTGTCTTTAAATCTTTTTCGAGCCTTGACTGTATTCTAATGAAAAAAGGCTTCTAATGAGAAAGTAATAGTGATCCTTGACAACAACGATCAAGATTTCTCCTCAAGGTAAAAGATCATTAATATAATAAACAAGTACAATCGCAATTAAATTTAAAGTATTAAACTGATATCAAATTAATGTTAAACTGAAATCAAATCAATGTCAAACTGATATCAAATTAATGTCAAATTGATCAAGATTTTGTATAATCAATTTGATACTTTTGGCTTCCAGCTGATACTTTTTGGTATCGGATTAATATTTTCAAATAAACTGCGTGTACATAATGAACAATTATAATATTGAAGCGCTCGTAATGATAAATTGTTGAATGATAATATAATAAATATAATCAGAATAAACAACATAATGTTTATAATTACACGACGATATCTTTTTTCCGGATTAGAATACAGTTTTATAATTGATTTTCATCAACTATAGATGAAGAACTACCTAAGGTCATCATCAGGCTTAAAGAAAGCAGGATGAGACAATGAAAGGCTTTATTACAGACAATTTGATATGAAATGATGTCGATTTCGAAATCATCCGTCTGTTACAGCTGACGTAGTAGAGACAATCAAAGATTCTAAAACAATTGGAAGAAGATAACCTCGATAGCCCAGGAAGAGTAGATTTTAGCACAGTTTCAAATGAATAATACCCGACAAAAGGAGTAACAGATATCTCGATATAAATCATCATTTTGATTCGATTGTAATTCCCATGGTATAAAGAACACTCTTGTTTTTCATCACTTCTCTTTTCGGAATAAATCTTTCTAGTGTTTTGCAAATTACTAAGTTAAAACGAATTAAATAGTTAATCTTTCCAGTATTTTGCAAATTACTAAGTTCAAACGAATTAAATAGTTAAATTATATAGTTAAATTAATAGTTAAATTAAATAGTTAAATTAAATAGTTAAATTAATAGTTAAATTAATAGTTAAATTAAATAGGATTCTACGAATGACATTTATTTTAATTCTTATTTATTATAAATTCTTATTTAATTAATAAAATAATCTTCATCATTATAGATCATTATAGAATTCAAGATCTTGCAAAAAACAAAATCTAACATGAGTAGGAAACTTTTCCAAATTTTTAAAAATAACTCTTTTAGATATCTTAAAATAGAATAAAATCGCTTAAACCCACACAGTTGCAAATTGTTTGTCCCTGTGTTAATTTCACACATTCACATTACCTTTTTAACACAACTTTCTGTTTAATCAATACAAATTTTGAGCGGATGGGACATGTAATTTGTGTCATTTTAACACAAAAGTTGGGACATGTAATTTGTATTAACATAAAAGTTTTTACTGACTATAAGCTTAGATGATAGTCTCTGTTTAATAATTAGAGATTAATTAAAAGTCTGATTTAACTACAAAGAGAAAGGTGTCTCTTGAATGAGTTCACCTCGAATGTTCTCCAAGAAGTCGTTTATCCAGTTCATGTTGAGCACACGAACTTTTTGTTTTTAGTGCTTGTTAGAGGAGAAATAAAGGCTGGATTGATTTCTTTGTGAACATGTAATAGATGACGTAAAAAATCCCTTAAAATATGTTAAAATTATAAAAAAAGGGGGACATGTCTCAAGCGTGTTTCAGGTAACACAACTATGTAGGTAAACGGCTTTCCTCGATATAAGAAAGTGGCTAAGTGACACCTGATCGTAAATTGTGTTTGCATATAAATATTCCATTCGTATAAACATCCTCTTATATCCTTCACTGAAATCGCTTTGAATTCAACAAAGAAAATTCAAAGTGTAAATGCTCCTTTCATTCCGTTCTTATACCGTTTATTTTTTGCAATCTCATTATTTTATGATAGCAAAATTTTTTTACTATCATAATATCAAAAATAATTTCATTATTTTATATTTATTTTTCTTTTCTTTGTTGCTGCTTTTTAATAATCCTTTTTTCGTTTTCTTATAAATCACTTTTCATCATTCTTCATCATTTTTCGCCATAATGAATTAAAATTTGCGCTCTCAAAACCAAGTACAATACGTGGATTCTGTTAATTTGAACTAACGACCACTAAGTGCATAAGAAAATATGTAAAAATTGTTCTCATGAATGTACGAGTTGAACACATTGTTTAAGTGCTTTATGGATACAAGACCATCATGCTTTGATGACCTTTTTGTCTTTTTATACCGGTACACGACGAGTAACGAGCATATTAGATGTTCTTCAGCAACGGTACATATAAATTTACGTAGGCGCGTATTCATGCTACCGTATAAAGATGGTATATTCCCTGCGTTGAGTCGTTTCACCGTTCAACACGGGCCACAGATCCATAAGTGATCAACCACTATTCCAGAAATACGTAAATACGTATACTGCAAAGAATGTCTCGAATGGCTTTCAAATAAAATAACCAAGAAATGTAATATACACATATTATTATACGCATATTGCTACACATATGCAGATACATCTCGACCATAAATGTTCAAAATTGAAAAATTACAACTTTCAAGGTTTGTGGTACACATAGATCTTTGTTTACTACAATTTCTCTCCGATTATTAAAAATCAAACGCATTCTAGGCCATGATACCTTAAATTTCATTTTTTGCTGGGAAAAGTATTTTCCGTTTTATAAACACGTGAAGGATATAAAAAGAAAAAGGTCATTTTTATCTTGAAAAATGTAACTGCTTTTTTATTCGTATAAAAAAAAGATAACAAAAAAGTATTTTCGGTATTAAAAAGAAATGTTTTTCAACACAAGACAAATGTATAAAATTAGAATAATATATATTGCTGGTTAGTGTAATAAAGCGTTATTAAAAGAACAAAAGAATAACGGACTCAATATGTGAAACTAAGTAAGCACTTTTATTGGTTGTGGCTATGAATTGAAAAAGACTTTAACGATGTGGGTGCAACTTTCTTGACTTAAGCTGCTTTCTCACTAGTGTTTTGTGTCTGCGTGTGCTATAGAGATATGCGAGTTCCGCCCTGAGGAATCGTTTTCAGTGGTCGAACAGGCTGCTGTCATGCTCCGTTTATCATGGGTCAGAAAAACGCCATATTTAGTCTCCCGACATTTTCAATATAAACACATATATGAAACACTACATATGCACACTACATATATAGAATTACACTTCCGTACGTACATATAATTTACTAAACTTTGTAGTTTCTCCTCACTTCATTACATACAATTTATAAAATGATTTTCGATCAAGCTGATTGATTTCCAAGTACCAAGTGCACTTGTCAAGAATTCGATGATGAAGAACATAAAAAGCAGATGTAATTTTTTAGTTAGTACGAATTCTTGGTTGCTGCTTGCAGCGTATTCTATGTCAGATGAAAAACGATTGCTAACATTGAAGATAGAACTTCCGAGAAGATCGACGACAGATCAACTAAGAACTTCATTCCTTGTCTGCAAGTAGTTGTGCACGTTACCGGTACTACTAGCTTGCTTAGCAAGGTGAGGATCTCTTTCTCTCGTTTAAGAATGTCAAATAACATGCTACTGTACAAGTCAAATGCAAAATCTCAAACTCATCATTTATAAAAGTCAATAGATAAGAAATGCCATCGACAATGTCCTCAATACGTTATTAACTTTCTGACCGCTCTTTCAATATCACATTTTTATACTTTTGCTTCCTCGTAGAGAAGCATTATTATCCATCATTCTCAAGTGGCAGTTGATGACAATCTAATTGCTACAGAAATTTCGACCATAAGAAAACCAATGACAGGTACATAAACATAAAAAGATATACATTTAAGAGATGAAGGTTTGCAAGATAAAGATGTAAAAGACAAAGATGTAAGGACAATGATGTAAAAAACAAAAATGTAAAAGACAAAGATGTAAAAGACAAAGATACAAACGAATATGTATATAATTACATAAAAGATTCAAGCATATGTGATTGAAATAACCATATAGTATGACTAAAAATCAATGCACTAATTCACATTCATAGCATGAATCTAAATGCAGGGAACCAATGAAGCATTGCAAATTTTTATGTACCCAATGTTTGTAAATATCCACACAGATGAAAAACCAGGGTCAAATTCAATGAGCAATTGAGCAACTGAGAAAAGTAAATTTGTGTTAGAAACTGCGATATAAAAAAAGCTTTATGACTATAAGGTGTATTTTTCACAATGAATTTCGCCATAATGAATTAAATATGCAATTGTTTGGCTCTTTGGCTGTTGGGCAGTGTTACAGTTGGTTGAGTTCAGCTTTGAGCCGTTAATGTTACTACTTATTCTGGAATCTCAAGAAGCATTGCTCCTAGACGCCTTGAACTTGCGTTCCCTTTTCAAGTCTCTAACCTCGGGAATTGTTGCGTTTCCGTGTCACTCAGTCTCGAAAGAAATCTCTCTTAGACATGGAAAATTCTTGCAAAACTTATACCCCATATCACAATTTACAATCTAGAAACATGCATCGTATTGCTAATAATTTTTCGCCAGCAGTAATTTATAGACTATTAATTGAACTTTCCAATGGAAACATGTGTAATTGTGCAAAAATTAAGACTTGTTTGAAGATAATGGTAATTTTACACACTCTTTACAACGTTTGTCGATTTTAAACAGTTTTCATTAAAACAGATGATTCAATTATCAGCTATAAATAAGCCAATGCTGTTTCATTCACGACCAGTTAATGATTAATGATTAAAGACTATTACATCGTTAAGCAAGCAATAATACTTTAAGCAAATACAACTATAAGCAATAATACACAACCTAGGAAGATTATGATACCTTACGAACCAGAGCAATTTCAGTTCTCACTGGCTAATTTTCTGCAAGAATGAACGACTTCAGTGGTGCAAAATCTTATGATTCAGTTCAGCTCAACACTCAACCGTTAATCGCTCGAGAAACTTGACTCATGAATTCTACCCGACAGACCCGAAACCGGTTTCAAAAACAAGACCGTTTGAGAACCCCGGCTCAATCGATAAAGTGTGTCAATAGAAGAGCAAACAACTCTGCTAAGTGCCAGACGAATGGTATCCAACTGAAAATCAGTTGTGCAAAAAGAGATCCCAATTTACAGATTTAGGCATGAACGAGCCAATCATATGTGGTACATATAAATGCTGATCTAGATCAACTATAAACATGTAATAAAGCACAAATAATAAACTATACATGCATATTATTAGCAGAAAGAAAGAAAATAAGAAGGAAGAAAATAAGAAAGAAGAAAATAAGAAAGAAGAAAATAAAATATTAGCATAATAATTTAGAATTAGTATAACAGTTTCCTCATTGGAGAAATAAAATGTTAACAGTTGCTCAATAGACGGAATATTTGATATGAGAAATAGTTACCCGCATGGCTTGAAATGGTAAATTACAATGCCAGATGAACTGTTAAATCGGCATGAAATCATTGGAGTTAACGACAGAAATGAAAGACAGATAAGACAGATCGTTAATGACCTCCTTCTAACTTTACTCACAATATAAAAAGAGGAAAAAATGTAAAAGGCAGCCTCTGCATAAAGCCTCTTGGCAGCCTATATTACACCTGTCGATTCTCAGAACATGTCGAATATCGCAGGGACTATACGGCCGATTTTCAGTTTTGAGGTCTTCATGCAAACTGCGTGTTTAAAATGAAAATTGCAATATTATTTCAAGATACTGTATTCTGCGTTAAAAAACCTGCTTTGAAGTACCCCAAAATTTTAAACCTGATGTATAATATTGTATTCTCTGTTCTCCCTGAATTGCATATCAAAAAAGGTATTTCTATCAGTGAATGGCTTTATACAGGGATCACAGTCGTTTTTTCGTTCAATTTTAGGTGCAAAAGGGGATTTTTAATTTTAAAAAGGGGATTTTCTTCGGTAAAAAGGGGATTTTAGAAAG